>OX457036.1:81824004-81959004 GCA_949752735.1 Lumbricus terrestris
GCCCACAGTTTCGCAGCTATTGATCTGAAACTTTGTACACAGACAGAGGGCTATCAGGATCACCCAGTGGAGGGGTTGACGAATCTCTCCCGCCATGGGGCAGAGTGGAAGGCGAACCCCCAAATTTGTTAAAACGCAGCTATTGATCTGAAACTTTGTACCTAGACAGAGGACCATCAGAACCACCCAGTGGAGCGGCTGACAAATCTCTCCCACCATGTGGGCCAGGGTGGGGTCAGAAACCCAAACTTTCGCAATTTCCATTCCGCAGCCATAGTGCCACAGATAATATTCACCTGAAACGTTGCAGCTAGACCGAGTGCTATACCGGGGTCACCTCGCCACCACCCAACACACACCTCGCCCCGCAGGGGCCCGGTGGGGGCAGGATAATATTGAGGGGAATTTCCACTGAAACGCACCTATTGATCTGAAACTTTTTACCTAGACAGACGGTCATCAGGACCACCCAGTGGATGGGTTGGCGAATCTCTCCCACCATGGGGCCAGGTGGGGGGGCGAAAACCCAAAATTCCGCTATTTCCATTCCGTCGCCATAGTTTCACAGCTATTCCGGGGTTACTCCGCCCCCACCCAACACACACACTTTGTCCCGCGGTGCCGGGTGAGGACAGGGTATTATTGGGGAGGGAAGAAAAAGTTCCCGGGAAAACGAAATTTCTCGGGTGACGTACCGGTTACAAATCCCAGAGGAGTTGGCACCCAGTGGGGGTCGCAGTTTGATGGGGTTGGGAGGGGTGGTGTTAGGGAGCGGCGTTGAGTGGGGTTGGGTTGAGCGGGCGGATGGGGGATGCATGGGGTTCGGGTGTGCCAAAACCGAAATTTACCGGGCACCACTGTGCCACCACAGAGATCGAGGTGGCTAATTCTAAGTTTCTAACTGTTCATCATGCTGTGATGCAATCGCTCCTTTGAATATTCAGGAATTAAATTTGCTCTCTATAGAAGTTCGCTATCAGTATATAATCCTATAAGTCTATAAGACTATAAGTTAAATGGAGGCCCTATTATGGGCCTATGCAGAGGGATATTATCTCCTTATCCTTTGTTTTACGTTCTTTCTAAGTTGTTTGATGCATGTTGTTTGAGATGGCTCTATAGTAGGGCCCTTTTGTCAAAACAGATTGATTCTCGGCCCAACGCTCGTGAATACCTAATATTCTGCCTTTAGAATTTTCGAAATTACGATTAGGCCTACGAGGCTACGATAAGATATAAATAACTTTCCAGCACCGTTTGCACACAAGATAATCACTTGGTGGCGCTGCATTTACTGGATTGAAGACGTCACCGAGCGCAGAATTATGGTTCATCTGTAGTCTGTGGTGTTGGCAATGAAAGTCTTTGCAGTTCTCGCAAAGCGTCTTACACTCGCTGGCATAGGACACGATTTATCAGACGAAAATAACGTTTCAGATCTGTTTTAAGAACGATTTCCGTCAGATTGATGGATCAACTAGATTAGCCATGGGCTACTTATTTTTCATATGCATTGCCTTCATTTTAGTTGGCTGTAGTGGTCGGAGATCAGTTAATACAAGGAATTTGTGCAACAGGGATCCACCTAACATAGCATCAAGACGAACTCCGGGTGACAACGGATTACGCATCCAAGTTTTGGGACACTCAGAAAAATACACACCAGGACAAGTTTATACGAGTAAGTTTTCCAAATCGTAATAGGTCATGTTGTTATATATATGGCTATTGTGGATCCAGGCACTCATATGCGGTCTTCGAAATGGAATGTGGTCACTGCAGGGACTCACTGGTCAAAAGTTTTAGTTCAGATATTGTCTCAGATTCCAGTGTACGGTAAATACGCACACTAGATACCCGTACTCCAAACAATATGGCTGCCAACGAATGCCATAAATTAGAGCGCAGCGACTATTATATAATTACAGCGCAGCGACTATTTATCGCGTGAGGGTCGGTTAGGGCTCAGGTTAGGCGCCGTGAGGGTCGGTTAGGGTTAGTTTTAGGGTTAGTGCAGTCATTCTGTTGACCGCTTTGCATGTTGCGATGCCGTCGATAGGATAGGTCGCAGCGCTCTAACTTTATAGCATTCGTTGGCAGCCATATTGCTTGGAGTACGGGTATCTAGTGTGCGTGTTTACCACGAAATCTCTTCAACATGTACCATTTTCCCAAGCCAATGCTAAATCATCAGTTTTTTGCTGTATCATACTTTACCCGCTGCATTGATCGAAAGCTTGTTGAAACCTGATGGGGTGGCACGTCCCATACACATTTCTGATAAGGGGCCATGGCCGGATTGGCCCCCTGGATACGCCCTTGGGTCAAATTCCCATCAGGGTGGATATATGTTTCTAGGTGTCTGCTTCACCTGTGCACCTATAGCCAACTGAGATATACTGGTAATGGGTTGGCTAACAGTACACTGTGGGTGGGAAAATGAGATGGCTTGGAGATGATTGTTGATCACTGACTTTTGTGGTTTGCTTTATAATAGGCTGCTTGTCTTTTACTTTGAACCTCAGTGGTGTGCAGAGATTGAGTGTGAGGACCCAAGTGAGAATCAAACGATCTGAGGAGAATTCATGGTGGATGCCTCTTGACAGTAATGAAGATGTATGGGGCAAGATTCACAGATCATCAAAGACAGTTGAACAGCAGTTGAGAAGTATGAACAGCAGCCAGTGTTTATTCCCTTTCCCTTCTCCTATGAGGGGGGTGGGGGGGAAATCAAGGTTTCTGGGGAATCAAGATTTCATGCAGGGAGGGCAAATGAGTGTAAGATCACCAATGCCTCTAGCGCCTAGCAGGGAAGAGGTTTTTGGGAGGGGATGTGCCCCTTCCCATAAGAAATTTTTGAATTTTCACATTGCATATTTAGCAGCATTTTAAGATGTCATCTTTACAGAATTCTTCTATTTCACTGCCAATAAAAAGAGTGGTATAAGATTTAAATAAATAATTATTATTATTGCAATAATAATTTCCGTACGTATGACTTTGTTGCGCTGGATTTTCCATTGATTGAATTATATGAATTTGGACAGCAAACAGTACTGTTTCAGTAGGGTGATAGTTGCTGGAAAGGATGTTACATGCAGAAAGCCAGAGGGCAATAATAGATAAGCCTATCCCTGTCAGCTGCATCCTTCATAAGAACCTTTGAAGTGAAGTTTAGAGTAGAAATAGGAGGATGACTGGGAAAGATCTTCCGGAAATGTGTTAGTTCTTGATTAGTTGGTAAACACTGGCATATGAAAGATTGAAAGAACAGGCACAGCAGGACGGATATCAGCCTTCAGAAAGGGAGAGATTGATATAATGAAATGAAATATAGGACCCAAACCTCCATGCATTCCTTGGAAAGCACAGTTGGCAGATCTGGCCTGAACACACTGCATGGTCACATTGGTCAGTGGTGGATGATGTAATGAAAGTCTAAATTTCACACAGGATGGAATGGGTGAAGCTGAAGATAGGATGAAAAGAGTTTGGAATGGAATTTTTGAGTAATTTAGGAAAGAGGAAATGTAAGCAAAGTATTTCTGACTAGGCATGCAGGCTCAAACGTTGACCAGGACTATTTAATGAAAAGTTTCAAAACGAAAGAAAGAAAGACTTTTTCATGCGGCTTCTTGTTAATTCTAAACTGTTTGAAAACAGTTTTGGTAATCGATGCTTCTGTACTTCTATAGTTATATTTTAGTTGTGCATGTGTGACTTTATACTCTGTTCCTGGTATAGTTTAATTGAAAATGTATGCATTGAATCGTTTCATGCAATGTGGTGCATGTGCATTCAGCAAATAAAGCATTTCAATTACTTACTTACTTTCAAACCCTTTCCAACTGGAAAAGTAAATTATATGCAATCTAAGGCCACTGGGTGTAAAGTTATCTGGATAAAATTATCAACTGACTATGTAATGAGTAAAGTTCATATCACCTTTAACTTCTTTGTATGAATGTTTATTATATGTATATATATATATGTATTGCATATATATATATATATATGTATTGTACATTATATATATATATAATTTTATATATTATATATATATATATGGGTGCATATTTATAGGAGTCCATGCAAGGCCGTAGCCAGGATTTTATTTCGGGGGGTGTTTCAGCAATTTCCCTTCCCAGAAACTATATTTTTCCATTTCGGGGGGTGTTTTCATGGTTTTATTTCATGGTTGTTACGTCATATGTCCGTAAATGCATTATATTATTTTTCCCATTTTCCATTTCGGGGGGTGTTCAAACACCCAAAACACCCCCCTAGCTACGGCCTTGAGTCCATGGTCTAATCCACAGACTGCCTTATTGATTCTTTGCTCTTCTGGCTTTGTCCTGTAAAATTTAATAATATTTACCACATTACCCAATCAATTCCAGACTATGCTGGTCCTGCATGATTATAAATGCATGTCTATGTCCAGATGATGTTGATGATAATGTCCAGACCAATGTAATGAAATGATACAGAATATGTTTGGTACCCTCCTTTTCTTTAGATTTCCTTGCTGCAGTGTGCTGCTTTTTCCCAAGGACCTCTTGATCCTAGGGTCATGACCTCACACCCGAGTTCCCTTCTTCTGGGGGCAAATTGAATGATGCTGAGCAGAGTGGGCATTGGCCGCCTGTGACTTCTAAAGATGCCTTTGTGTTGGTTTTACATGCAACAGTTAACATCAGGACAGATCTTTTGTCAGCTGGTTCTGCCTCTTTGCGCCTGAAATACTGCACTGTAATGATCTCTGCTGTAGGGCATGGAATTGTTAAATAAACATCCCCAAATGTTGGTTCATTGATTCATTCTATGGACTTATATAGCGCCTCTTCAAGAAACCTACTCAAGGCTCTCCCAGCCCAGCCACAAATGTCCAAATTGTTATGAGATGACCATGCATGTACTCTAATGCTAATTTGCTGTACATTTATCACACTGCAGCTGAGATCATCAACTTACAGACTTTACTTTCTTTGTGTTCTCAGCTTTCCTGTTGTGGTATTAACCATTCCTGCCTAAGGCATATAAATATGTCTACATGAATTAACCTTTCCGACGGTCAGACTGTATTGAATTAATTTAGCTTTTCTTGCAGTATGGAAATGCATAGAGCTGAAGGCGTTATGTGGTTGTGTCCATGGCATCAGGTGAAACAGCCAATTGTTTGCAAGAGGAAACAGGTTTCTCTGGGAAAGAGCTGCCCTCTGTTATGTAGGGTTCTCCAACCTCTGATCCTCCCTAATTGGACTGCAACCGGCCATGCTTCACTAAACTTTGGACATCACTGCTCATTTACCTTAACTTGTATTGCCTTTGTTGTTTTACACTGCATTATCTTGCCTCATTGCCTTCTCTCTTTACATTATTACCATGTTTTAAATTATTAGATGCAGTTTACATTACTTTGTTGTCCTTGCTTTGTCTTACAATTCTGCTGGTTATTTATTATTGTTATTACAATTTTCAATCAATCAATATTGCTGTCAAATTGTTTATTTTAATTTTTATGGTCTTCATTGTGCAGAGCTGTTAGTTTTTCGTTTTCACTGACAGCAGGAAAACATTTTAGTTTTGCAAACTTTACTTTACGAATACAAAAGGTCCAAGTATAGCCTATAGTTGCAATTTGGCAGTGGTTACTGGAGTGTAAGAAACAAAGTGACCTTGTACACAGTTTTAGTGACCTGATGGTTTTTTTCGGTAGAATGTCTTTCTGCCTGAGTTGGCATCACTGGAGGCATTGTTTCTTTATCTAGAGGACTTTGTTGCTCATTTCAAGACAATGCCTTTTGTGTGGTTTAGACATAAGTCTAAGATAAATATTTCTTTAGGCATTAGCAGAGAGAGAAATCCCTTTCTCAGATTGGCTCTAGAAGCAGCACGAATACTCTTAGACAAAGCATGACAGTCTACATGTTTATCTTGGCCCTCATTGGAGTCAATAAATTTATTGGGCTAATTTTCATAAATTTTATCTGGCTGTTGTCTCCTGGCGATTTGAATCACTCTGTCTAGTTCGCATGGCTGTAGACATTTGCATGAAATTGTCATAGATTTACAGGGAATGCAGTCAGACACTTAAATTTTATCTCTCAGAATGAAGTATCTGTGTCTAGGGCCTATCTTAAGAAGAGTGATAAGATGACTCCTTTGGGAATGGGGCAATGGGTAGAAAGCTTAGTGCAGTCATTTTGTGGACCTCACCTAATGAATGGTCTTGCCATTTCACTGTCTGTCTCTCTCTCTCTGTTTGTGTGCAACTGTGCATGTATGTGTGTGTGTGTGTGTGTCTGTTCATGTATGTGTGTAAACTGTGTATATATATATATATATATGTTCTTCTTGTCCCTTTCCTTATTTCATGTCCTCTACCCTGCAAGGAGTGTTGAGAGTAGATCTAATGTGTTTGCCCCTCCTTATTTCTTTTTACAGGTTTCCTCTTATATGTAGTACTGAAGTGGAGGATTATTCTGGATACATATATGACTGCAGTGGGAGTTCAGATGTCAAAAATTAGGCATTTGGCATTCAACGAAGAAACACTTAACTTTTTAAATTCATCAATTGCATATTATCTAAATTTATGTTAAGTTTGGCCATGTTTTAAATTCCATGTTATTACGACTAAATTGCACTTTTTTAATTTCAAGTTAAATTTTTGACTCACCTGTCTTGCTTAATGAATTAATTAAAATATTTTGCCCATTTGGATTAAACCCAGTCTTTGTTAGCTTTCCTCAAGCAACGTTTGGTCAAATTCTGTTTCATTTACAATGGAAGTTAGCAGTGAATTCTTTTAAGCTGCATGCTTTCAGGCTTTAAATGCAACTTGACAGTCTGTGAGTTGACTAGGATTTAAACTGGGGCTGGTACCGATTAACAAAATTAATTTATTAAAATTTTCAAAAATTTGACTTTGATAAAATTCGATTAATTTGGTATCTTTTATGTAAATTCCTAAAATCCATTTAAATTACTTTCTACAAATCATTCAATAATTCCACATGCTGATTGTAAATGAAGAACTGTTTATTCCAATAAAGATGGTGAGTTTTGTTGCCATAGATCTTCGATTTTTCAACCAGCATTTAAATTAGATGTAAAATAGTCATTTAATTTTTCCACTTAAGCATTTCACATAGCTATCCTTCTTCGTTGTATCATTTAATCCGGAAAAAAGGTTTGCTCAGCATCATGAAACCAGTTGGAAATTGATTGATTAAAAATTTTCATTGTTAAAATCACTTTAAATGTAATTGAGATTGCTGATTGAAATAATTGATTGTTGTTAGGCTTGGTGTGTCTGTCTTAGCCAAGGGTTGATCTGACGCATATTGTAAATCTCCATAATTCTTCAGCGCTAGTAAGTTAGTTCGCTAGACTTAATTAGTAGCTCTGTTGATTGAATAAATGAACAAATACAAATCTCCAACAGGGAGACCAGCTTACTCACCAGCCTACTCACCAACTCTATAACTGCTTGGAGTTAGATGTTACATGACAGAGGTGTTTTTAGGGGAGATCTGTGAACTGAGAAGAGCTTGTGGCTAGGGCTGATTAGGATTCTGATCTCTTATAGGAAAGATGTTGTGGTCGTTTCTAAATAGGGACCTAACAAGCCTCCAGATAATGTTTGTCTTAGAACGAAATCTCTGATCATTCAAGTTGCTGGAAATCTGAACCATTAATCTCTTCAGTTCAGTCGTGGGCTCGGAGCTGTTTTAGAGCTGCAGAGCTTCAGGCATGAAGATGCTCATCTCAACTATAGCTTTACCAAGTCATAAATGTGTTTCTTGTTATGATGGTGTATGATTTCCTTATCATTATCTGGAGGACCCCTCCTGTGTAAAACGATAGCTACCTTTATAGATCGTCTGTCAGTATTCATTTGGAAGCCACGCAGATGCTGACCAGGTATTTTAGGCGTTTTATCAGGTTTCAGTTGATATTAAACAGAGATTCCCGCTTATCTGATTTATATCCTCTCAAAGATAGATATATTCAAATAAATAATATTTGAAGTTTCTCAATTAGTAAGTGTTGTGGAAATCTATCTGTTTGTTAGTATATTTGTAATGGTAAATCTAGAGCTGAGCTTCAGCATTAGGTGTAGCTTTTCCAGACTTTTATGGCTACTATTGCATACGTTACAAGGACCAGGTTGTAGGATTTGAGAACTTTCAACAGTACCATATGCAGCCTTAAATTTTGATTTTTGAAGATTTAAAGTTGGAGATTTGCATTTGTCGATTTATTCATTTAATAAGGCTAAGTTTAGTAAGCTGCACACGGTTATCATATCTGCAAGACTGTTGATTCACTCTGTGTCCATTGGTGTCATGTATTTCTTCAACCAACTTATTCACAAATTCTGATGCATTTCTGCCAAACACAAATCCTCATCATGCATTTTGACCACATTATTCATAAACACTCGTGTACTTCAACCAACTTATTCACAGATCGTCAATTCCTCTAGCATTTGAAATTTCAACTAACTTATTCACAAATACTCATGCATTTCAGTCAAAATATTCACATTATCCTCAACATGGTATTTGAGTGCTTTAGGTTGAAAGGAGGACTTGTGGCTGAACAAATGGCAGAAGTGAGAACTGGATTTCCCAGGTTGATCCAGGTTTCGAGTTTGATCTGTAAAAGCATGTTTTAACTCATTTGTCGGCTCACGCTATCTGCTGCCTGTGTTAGTGGATTCTACTTGAGACTTCCCACAGATCTTTTTTCCACTGCTTCTGCGAATACATTTCTGCCCAGCCCCTTTCTTCTTTACTGAAGTGCTTCTGATGGCAATCTCACCCTGGTTAATTTAGTGTGGGATAGTCACTGTGGGTAGCCGTTGGTCTAGGAGGAGAACAGTGAGTGGATTGTATGTGAAGTAGGTGCCAGGAGTTGATAGTATTCCTCAGATGACTGGCACGGGCAGGTGTGGAACAGCCAAGATGTTCAGCCAAGACACTTTGATATATCAGATTTTCTAGTTTTCTGGTAACTGTAGCCGATCTTCTAGCATCCCTCCCCGGCTGGTTGTACTGGCCTCATCTGCACATCTACCTTGCTTGCAGTCTCCTGCTCAATCTACTGGTGGTCTGTTTGATTGACAGGTGATTGAAGGGGCGGGTTTTTCTTTTCCATCAGAGGAGGATGTGCTTTTCATGTTTCAGCATATTATGTTTGCACTACCAATGGGACTGTTGTTGTTCATTACTCCAGTAAGTGTTTATTGGCAATAATCCGTTGACAGCAACAGCAAGTATGTTCATAGGTGTTATAGCTTCTGAAAGATATCTCTTAGCAAAACTATCCAGTTTACAAAGGGCCCTGCACTGACCACAGTGAACCTGGATGGATTAACATTCGGTTTTCCGCTTTGATCTAGCACTGATATTTGAGATCCAGAGGTCACTCTGCATCCTCCATCCATCTCTTAGATGAATCATCTGGAACAGCAGATACAGCCATAGCTCTCCTAGACATCAGCTGTCTAGTAATTAAGTGATTAAGTAAATGATTAAGCAGTCACTTCCACTTTAAATCATTATCTTGGCTTTTGAAGTATTCAGAGTTTCATTTCCAATGGTTCACAACTTCACAATAACAAAATACTAGGTGGTCAGAAATACAAATCTTAAAATTGAATTTTGGAAATAACCTTATGCATTGATACTTTTTGCGATACTCTGCCTGCTATGGCTGGCAAAGGTAACATCATTTGAAGATTCTGGTTTGTACCAACTTAATGTAATACTACAACGTTGACAATGATGATGATGTTGATGAGATGATGATGATGATGATGAAGACAATTTATACTGCACACCATAATAACAGGGGTTCTTTGGCAAGACAACACAGTGCTCTCACGATGATTTTTGAAGTAATGTAATGACATAAAATGCAGGATAATGTAGCACAGGACAACACTGTTGCATTATAGCATAACATTTATAAAAAAATTAATTTTATGTGATTTTGCAGGTTTAGCAAATACACTTTAAAATGTTGCAAGCAGGCAAGCTTGAATAGAAATGTGCTTTCTTCTTTAGCACATTTTGTGTAAAATTGTTTCCAGCCAGTGAGGCAAGATGTTGAGTTGCAGTTGTAATTGCAGTGTCAGTTACATGAGCAAAACCTGTATTCACAAGCAGTATCTATTCTTTGTATAATGTACATGAAAGCCATGAACATCCTGCACAGTAATGATAGTATCAGTTATGATAGTATCAGTTGTAAAGGCACAAGAAGTACTTTGGGTGGATAGGTCAGATTTATTAGGGTCTTTGTGGTAATTAAGGTGCTTCCTGCACAGCCCAGTTACTAAAATATTAATGTCAAACTATATAGTGATCTATACAGCATTCTGGTGATACGTATGTAATGTATCATAATAGGCACATATAATATGTATATTTATATATATATATGTAAAGTGTATATATTATACAAGTGTGTAGGCTACTTGGATATATTTATCGTTGTTTTACATAGAGATATACTTATTGCTGTTTTACATAGAGATGTGTGCAAGGACATCACTATGCTGCCTGAGCTTCCTATAATTTCTGCAGGTCTAACAAAGTGTCAAAAAGTGATACTTTTAAAAATCCTATCTAACATATTATGTAACTTCTAGTACGTAGGACAGTGCCTGAAAGCATATTGACTCTGTAAAGCACCCAAGAATTAGTTTGCTACTGACATTACAAGTGTGAAGTTGTTTGTTGTTCAGGCCAAAGCTCGAGGGTACGCGTACCCTAAAATAAAATACGTTAAAATACGTACGTACCTTTCAAAAAATAGAATACGCGTATGGTACGTACGGTACCATACATGTGCACGAAAATTTTGTTTATGGCTTACTCGGCGACCCATAGCCAGTGGCGCGCTAGGGGGTGTAGGGAGACTGAGCCCTCCTATAAAAGGCTAAGCCCCCCCTAAAAAAGGCCATCCCGGTTTTTTACATGCAAAACTGAAAGATTTGCACGATTTTTGACCGGATGACCAAAAAAGGTCGTCACAAATTTTGGCGGATGAAAATGGAAAAATTTCCATGAGATTTCGGCCGGATGACTTTAAGAAAAGGTCGTCAGAATTTTGGCGAATGAAAATGGAAAATTTCCTACGGAAGCCTTCAGCCCCCAGGCTCAAATCCTGGCGCCGCCACTGCCCATAACCTACATGTACGTTACAGTACGTGTACATGCAGTCAACAGTATGCGTCATTTAAATCGGTATTTCCGGTAGCGTAGCAGTAAATTTAATTCGATAAATTCTTCTGTAATAATTAGGCTAATTGGGTGCAACTGGTTAACCTTTTCCTTAGAGTTTGACTTTTAAGCGCTGCAGCAGAACCGAGCCGACTAACTGACATTAATTAGTACATTAAGTGCAATGTATGCTGGATAAACATAGATGTACAATATAGCATTGCAACAATTCACTATGCTGTGCACTTGGCTGTGATTGTTTGCTTAAATTAAATCCAACATTCTTATAATGAACAATGACGAGGCTAACGTATTTTATTATTGTTTACGTACCCTAAAATAGGGTACGTTAAAATACGCACGTACCTTTCACAAAATAGAATACGTACGGTACGTACCCTCGAGCTTTGGTTCAGGCTGATAATAATGATAATTTTTCTGTGAAACCTGTGAGATGTTGATAATCATCCAATGAGTTGCTGATTAGAAAAGTTTTATTCTGGGGTTTTCTGATGATCTGGAAGCCACCCATATAATTGGCCTGCTACATTATGCAGTTTTCTATGGATAATTTTAGCTGGTAAATGAAGAACTTCATTTGTTGGATTCCACTGATCAAAGCATGCTTTATTACTCTCAGATCCCAGATCAAGTCATGGACCATTGATGTCGTCCTGTGTAGGAAACCTGACCACTCATTAAGTTTTGTTTCATCCTGGGTAATAATCTGTAACTATCTATCTCTGGCAGCAGTTTACAACCACACACCCACACACACCCACACATTACCCACACATTATGTGTCAATCTTACTTAATAGAATATATTTAGTCTTTGCTTGTGTGTGCGTGTGCGTGCGTGTGCGTGTGCGTGTGCGTGTGCGTGTGCGTGTGCGTGTGCGTGTGTGTGTGTGTGTGTGTACAACTATAAAAAGCAGAGTTAAGATTTAATTGTTTAACATCTTCTTAGAGTTGTGACAGAGAGATTTATTGCCAACATGTCTATTTTAATTGTTCTTTTTGTTTCTTCCTCTTTTCAACAGAGAGATTTATTGCCAACATGTCTATTTTAATTGTTCTTTTTGTTTCTTCCTCTTTGCAACAGAGAGATTTATTGCCAACATGTCTATTTTAATTGTTCTTTTTGTTTCTTCCTCTTTGCAACAGAGAGATTTATTGCCAACATGTCTATTTTGATTGTTCTTTTTGTTTCTTCCTCTTTTCAACAGAGAGATTTATTGCCAGCATGTCTATTTTGATTGTTCTTTTTGTTTCTTCGTCTTCTTGACACTAAATAAAGGTATTGTCTTCGAGGGGCAATTCATAATGGACAGTTTTTGGAATAGCAGGAGTACTAGTTCATAGCTTGAGTTAAACATAAACCTGAGGACATAAGATTTATGAGGTAAAGACTTTAGATTTTTATTCATTTAGATGTTTTATATAAGACATTGACTCTGCACGTTTTTCAATGAGTTGATGGCGTGAGATCATTCAACCATCTCTGTATCTTTGAATGGGTGCCATGCCAATGAAAGGTTCTATGTATAGGCCAAACAAAGCTTCCTTCTATTACAAAACTGATAGGAGATGCCAAAATGATGATGTATTATGTTTTTAGCTTCATCAAGCATTGCCTATACCCTACATAAGAAATATGAGATACAATTATAGTATACTGAATTCGCTAATTGTACAATGCCAACTTCCTTCTGTTTAGCTACCTGTGACTGTTACTGTTTGTATAGGATTTATTCTAACACAGGACTTAAATTACCTCGGCATGCCGTGCTGTTGGACCCATGCTGTAGGGTGCTGATGCTTGATCTATATGCTAAAATTAAGTGCAAGGGAGCATAATAAGTTATTATTATGCTTCTACGTTGGATACCAAATGAAAGAGAATGGCATCCCGTTGGTATTACGTTTTTATAATTAGATTGCATCAAGTTCTATAATGCAGCTGAGTCTGAATAATGGTGTGCTGCTGATCATGTGCGGTCGATATACATTTTTGCAAAATCTGTTGGAATTTTCTCTGTGGAATTTATGGAGCTCTGTGGCATAATTACCTTATTTAGCCTGATGCTGTTTGCAATTGATGATGGCTGTTATGAGATAGCCATTTGTTTTTTTTATTGCCTTTAGCACTATAGAAGTGTTCAGACACATATCAAACCATATAACTCTGTGGTGTTATAGATCAGTGCTTTTTCAGCCGGTGCACTTCATCTGTGCGATTTTCAATACTTGCACTCAGACTTTATTTACCTTTAATTTTCTCTGGTGTTAAATTGTATTGAACGCCCGTGCAGTGACGAAAACCCCCAAACGTCACCACATCACTCCTGTCCTGAAATCACTTCACTGGCTCAAAATACCTGAACGCATCGAATACAAAGTCCTCTCACTCACTTACAATACACTTCAATCATCCCAGCCGTTCTACCTTCGTCAGTTGTTCACCATCCAGCCACCTCGTTCAACACGCTCCTCATCCTCCATTACACTGCTTCGCCCTCCCATCACTTCATCACTGAAATTCGCAAACCGCTCCATAGCCATTGCCGTTCCACCTCTCTGGAACAAACTTCCGCCAGCACTTCGGCAAACTTCCGACCCATCATACGAACTCACCAAAACTCCACCTCTCGCTATCTCCCCACAGGTCTTTCACTCAAAACTGAAAACATTGCTCTTTCAAAAATCCTATCCTGATTCTTCTTCTCCTTACATCCCCCGCCACTTCAACTCTAAACATCACCCACCTTAGCCGTCCATCTATCTGCCTGCCTGACTCTCCGGACTTGACCCGCTGCCTATCGATTTTGTTTTGATTGAGCGCCTGTGAATAAGCTGGTTCCGGCGACTTGGCTTTTGTGGGCGCTGTAGAAGTTTCGAGATTACGATTACGAACTCTGTTTTGGTTTAAGCAGAAACTTTGGGTGGAAATTTGAATTTTGTTAGCAACAAAGAATTCTTGTAAAAGTTCATGCTACTAGTAAACATGTAAGAAAGGCTTTTAATTAATTCAGGTAAATTGCTCACATCTATACTTTTTCCTGTTTCATGTGGCACTATTTGGTTATATTAAATACCTAATTATGTTTTATTGTTATCAATGTATTGTTGCACTTCTTTCTATTATTATCCAGTGTTCAAATCAAATCAGATAGTTCTTTATTGTTTCACATTACAATTCATTTTCAAGCTACAAATGTTATGAGAAGCAGTTACTAGATCATTTGGTGCAAATCAGGCGAAAACATTAGGACGGTAAACTACTGGGAGGTCCTAGAGGAACCTGAGTCTTCATGATACTATTTGTAATACTTGCTTGATAATATAAAAATAATAGATTTAGTTGTTCGTTTTTAATTGGAAGTTATAATATATATATATATATATATCTATATAAAAAATAAAGTATATATATATATATAGATATATATGTTCTTGGCAATGTCAGGAGATGTGTTTTTTAGGTTGGTAATTGCCTTTCTTGATAAATTTATTCACTGCTGAGAGTGTACATATGTAGGTGTGATTTCAATCAGAGTATAAAACTAATACCAGACATGAAATTAAAAGTTATTTCCTTTAATTAATCTGCAGTGCCTTTATTATGCTGCACTAGGTTATTAAGTCCAATGGATGATTGCATTTCTCACTGTAGCTTGCCGGAGAAGCTGTCACTGTGTCAATGCAAGGTGCACCACAGGTGATATAATATTCTGGTAAAGCTGTGGAACAATACATTCTTATTGTCTCTGTGGAACAATAAATTCTTATTGACTCTGAGAGGCTTCCTGCTCTTAGACTATATTTTCAACTTGACTTATAATTGAATCCAATATAGCTTTCCTTGGATTCGCATGGTGCCTAATAAGCTACGACAAAAATAATAAGACATTGTTCATTTCCTGTTGTGTGTCTCTCAATTTCTAGGAATTGACCCAACATCATTTGCTGTTGGGATATTGTATTGAATTGGCCTCAACCATGTGCACAAGATATGCTGACAGCAATGCAGAGGTTATTAGGATTGGATGATATCAGAGAAGATTGAAAGCTGCTTTAAGACTTTTGACTATGGAGCCATGTTCAAGTTTTCTTTGTTCTTCAGTGTTAAAGCATAGAAAAGAAGTGTCCGGACGCCCATTATACCAATTTCTTTTTTGAACATCTTAAGTCGCAACTTTTCAGTCTTCCCAAATTTTGCATCTTTCCATCTACATCTGAATTAGCATGTAGAATGAGTAGTGCATGCAATTGTGCTGACGTGAAGTAGTTAAAGAATTTTTTTTACAAACATTACTTTTATCATTGTAATTCATTGTAAGATATTATTTTGTTCTATACTCTGAAATGGAAGAGTGTAATCTAAATGCTTCTTGTGCAAATGATTCAAAACTTTGTTTGACTAAATAGTCCATATGTGAGAGTGATTTTCTAAGCACAGGAAGGTATTTGCTGTAGGCCTAGTGTAATGCTAAATAGTGTAAAGGGTGAAGAATATGTCCAAAAAATATACTGCTATTGGTTCACGCAACCCATGACATCATATTGCAAATGACAAGCTATTAACCCTTTAACGGCCAACTACATTTGTATGCAATAGATTTTGGTACATGCTGGTCGTTAAAGGAACATGAGATCTCATCCAGGAAAGACATTATAAATGCAGTAAATAATGCAATAAATTCATTTGATGCTTATACTCTACTCTGCATTACCACAAATTTTGTTGCATCATCTGAAGAAAACAGGAAAACATCTAAACTTCACAATATACGTAAACCCAAATTTCACTTCATTTCAAAATGTTCCATACTATGATAATCTTCCAACTTTGCTCAAGTAATGCTCCATTGCCCCTCTTCCCCAGCATGGGGAAATGTGTCTTTAAAAATGGAATTGCTCTGCTCTGCCGTATTGACAGCTCCACATGTCAATATAGTGTTTTTAACCATCCACAATTTGTTATTTTCTCATTTGACTAAAATTTTATTTTGCCTGTTATTTTGGTATTATGTTGCAATGATGGGCATAATTATGTTAATATGAAGCATGTCCTTCAAGTAAATACTGTCTAGCTGTTCAGACATTAGTCGGGACATCATTTCACTTGAATAGTAGCTCTGTAGGCATACTCTCTTGACCGCAGAAGTAGGAGGAGTTGGACACATCTCCACCGAGGGCACTCTGTCACACCACACCCGACATGCCATCCTTTAGATACAGTCAGACCCATACATGATAGCGTAGTGACTCTGGTGTCAACTAATGCATGTACTGGTAGGGTGATTCTTTGCCAGACAGCTGCTCCCTATAAATACGGTTCTGCACCGGCAAATGCCTTCACAGGCGTCCTTAATAGAACATCAATTTGCTGTGTGTGTCAGATGGCATTGGATAGTAACCCAGGAAAAGTTCTCTGCTTGATGAATGACACTGAGAAAACTTCCTAGCACTTGGCCCATCCATCACCTCGGCTGTCACTCTAAGCATACCTCCTTTCTGCTGATAACAAACACCCTGGCTAGAATTAACTTGGGTCACTGACTGAAGATTTCTTAATTATTGAGCAGCTTAGCTTGGCTGTCAAAGAGAACTTTAACAGCTGAGTACTATTGCTTAATGAGGCTTGTTACTTTTGGTTCAGTTTGCTTTTGCTCTGCTTCTTTCTTTTTCATCTCAGACTGAAACAGACTTGTCCAAAGGCAAGGTCAGGGGTCAGCCCATACGGCAGCTGCAGGTTCAGGTTGTACCATGCTATCAGTGTATATAAACATGTTCCAATCCAGCTTTCTGTTTCCATTGTCTCCTGTGATGTCTGATGGATGCCGCATCTAATACAAAACAGACACTGTAGGGCTTTCTTGTATCTGAGATAATAATATGTAATTTAATTCTCAGAAGGGTTTCCAGACCCAGACACATGGAGAAAAATGCAGCTGTGCTGAGATTTATTGTCTTTAAAATTTCTTTGTGTTGTTCTGTTGTCGCAAAACTTGATGCCACAATACTGTGGAGGAATGAGTCTAGATGCAAGGTGCTGTGTAAATTTTTTTATCATAACTACCATTACAGAAGTGAGAGATCATCTTTGGACTGAGTCACAAGCAACGCCTTGGGATTATATCGGAAATGCTTCTTTGGTGCAATTCTGTTGCATGGCATAGGGAAAAGTAAGACCATTTTACCCATGTCATGGAATGGAAGGATGTTATCTGTCAACTTCTGACCTGTAGGGCAAAGTAACTCATTCAACGAGATGGGAAACATCCCAGCTGAATTCTCTACTGAACCACTTCATGCTTGTTGTGTACCAGATTGCCAGCTCAGGTACATGCTGTATCATGAAAGATCCGTGTATTTCAAGTAGTTTTCATGAGTCTTGATGGAACTCCACTTGGTTGTGTTAATGTGTTATTCTTATTTGCAATAAGTTGTCAGTAGAGGAATTGTCTTCTCATTGAGAATTTATCGCTGTTTTAAAGGTCTGGTTTTACACTATCCGGTTTGAACATCATGTGCACTTATTATAGTGCTAAAAAGTTTCATTGCATTACATTTTATGGCTCTTTGTGACGTCTGTCTCCTGGTTAGAAACATTAAACATTTAGGCTTAAATAAGCAACCATAGAAGTGGGACTCAAGCCATGATTGCAATGATGATGATGATGATGATGATGATGATGTTTATGTTGATGATGATGACGACGACGACGACATTGATGAATGCACTTAGTCTCAAAGATGTGTGCAATGGCATGATAATACTTAAGTAGGAATGTAAATAAACGTAGAAAAGAAAACTGAGGCATCTCTATGCAGGCCTAGTCAGCAAATGGGTTTTAAGCTTCTTCTCTTTGAAACAAGTGGTTGCAAGTATTTTATTGATCTATCGTCTTCAGTCAGAAGAGCGTCTACATACGGAACTTTGTTCTTTTGGCACAGCAGAAGAACAAGAACAGAAGAGGAATCAGTTATAATCTCTTTGTGTCTAAGACAATAGCTCTGTTGCAAGTACCACTCGAACAGATCAAAGGGATTTTATTATTAAATAGGGTGAAATGGGTGTTTTACACATTTGCATTTTTGCACATTGTTTATGTATACATCTGCATTTTAATTTGGCTTTTCCACTGAAAGCTCAAGCATAAGCTCAAAAACCACTTTGATTCATATTTTTTTAAATTTTGTCATTTTTTATGAATCTTGCTAAGTTTTAATGAAGTTACCAACTTTTACTTGGCTGCCTCAAAGTTAATTTATTCTTCTGCCTCTAAGTTCTAAAGAATTTATGTATAAAACAGCTTTAAGCTCTTTACATAAATCATTGATATAAGGCTGTAGGCTATGCCTTGGATCCCATATAGATATACACTGATGCAGGGACCCTATAATAGAGTCTGTGGCTGTTATTTAGTGCAGCAGATGTGAATGTCTTGTGTAGTTTGACAAGGTATTATACTTTTCAAATAGGATACCGTGAAGGGAGGGGTGCTTGAGGGCCTGACCTTATTAGGGTGTCTGACACTAGGTGATGCCTGCGACCGGTTGTAAAAGTCATCACTGTCATTAGTAGTGAAGTCAGCCGATCCTTTGGAGTGCTTACTTGGGGGGGTAAAGGTGAGCCGCCAGCCATCAAAGGTGTTAACCTGTACCAGTGTGCCTGGTGAGGAGGCTTCAGTGAACGGATGTTATTTAATGGTGAAAGGAGTCAGATGTTAATGGAGAGTCATCAAAATAGAAAGCATAGACATGCTTGGTCTTAGGTCTCAGACTTGGTCTTTGGTCTCTTGGTCCTGGTCTTTGGTCTTGAGCAGTAGCTGGTTGCTTCCATTTCACCATTGGTCCATTTCTCATGCTCATAGGTTTAGACTACAAAAAGTCGTTATCTGCCGAGACATGTTTTGCGAAAGAAATGCTGATGTATGGCGGGGTCCATAACTTAAGTATTGGAGTTCAGAGTATCATCCGCCCACTGACATCTTCTGGCATAAGTATCACTGGTAACCTCTGACATAAGAATCACCGTATATGTCTATGAATATATCAAATATACATATTATATATATATATATATATATATATATATATTTGGCCATGCTGGAGTTGGGAGCAAATCCAGAGATTAATCCATGGTTTTACAAATTGCCTATAACATACTGGTATGCCCGAATATACTCATAGGCCTATATTCGTTTTTTCAATTCAATTCATTTTTTGTTCCCAGTTCAATCAATTGGCATAATTATGACAATTGCACAGTAAACAGCAACATAGGGATACAACAGGAAGGCCCAGAAGGGACCAAGGTCCCACTTATTAAGGCTGCCTATGTATCATTAAATGAAGGTATACATGTATACTGCAAATGATTGACATATATAAGTCCAAGTGGACTACAAAATATAAACAGAGCCACATTGTAGTTGTAAGAGACACAAAAGCTTAACTAGCATAGAATAGAAATGCTAAAACCTTAACTATAATATACACAAAGACGAAAAGTCTTGACTTATAGAGAAAGGCACAGAAGAAAAAAACTTCATTATTAAAACAGAATATCATATGTTAATTAAATAATTATCATCAATTAGGTAGGCGTAGAGGCCGCGCAATGACTTTTTAAACGATGACACACAAATTACAGATATAGTGGCATAGACTATTCCAGACAGAATAGATTGTCCAACACATTTAATTGAAAACAGTGGAGAATTAGGGCCAGCAAAATAGAGTGAAATTACCTCTGTAATCTGCTTGATCTACTTCAAAGTCAGTGCATTAAATTTCTAGCAGGTCTTATTGGGGTCATGTAAAACAGCCTGTTGGTTAGCATAGATCAAGTCAGACTGGGAAAACTGATAAGAGAAATGTTAAAGTTCAGTGATTTACCTGTCCAAGGTGCATTCATCATTCTCATGATATGTTCTTCGTCATGGGAAACGTAGTCATTGATTTAAAGGTTGGAGATGGAAACCTGGAAAAGCTAAGAGGAAGGGAAGAAGATTGAGCAGACCACTGGACAGCAGTAGCAGCAGGAGAGATAAACTGGCCAAATTTCATGCACAGTGGAAACAGGAGAAGTTTTATGAGTCGGTTGGGAGTTCATTATTGTTTCTGAGTAATCAGAGTGAGGAAGCTGAATAAGCAGAGATGATAACTCTATTGATTTGGGGTCTTGACATTAGCTGAGAAGGTATGGTCCAGGGAGCAAAGGATGAAGCCTATTAGCCTTCATTCTGCTTGCCTGCCTTTAGTCTTTCAACAGGGTACATTAATTGAGGGTGGAAGCCTTTGTGATGTGCCTTCTCTTGGAAGAACTGGTCTGATTTTAATTGCTGTCCTGGGATCCATTCATGCTTTTATTGCAGGGTGTGTGGGGAAACGATTTTTCCAAGTGCTGGATTCCGGTTGTGAGTTATTGGAGCCCTACAAATACAATACTGTGGATAAGGGTAATTTGGAGTTTGACAATAATGCAAGATTCATTGTCAAATTGGTTTTAACTACACTGTACATATACATATAAGGGAACTGGACTCTTTTTAATATAAAAAAATTAGGCACTAATGCAGGGGTGTAAAATCTTTAAATGACAGACCAGTGCGAATAGTTTCCAGCACATGGCAAACTTTGGTTAGGAAGACATCTGAGCATGCATGATAGGGTAGGGAATCTGGGAGGCACTTATTGAGCCAGTCCCCACATTTTTTCCTTATAAGCTAAATCTTTGATGGCATAATTTAAAGTATGCAGTCAACTTACACATAAATATAATCATTTTGATCTTCATGATCAGTTAGTGACAGTTTCAAGCATAAAAATACAATCTTCGATTAGTTTTAACCTTTATTCTAAAATTTAACCCTTTAACGAAGAACTGCATTGGTTCCGATGCATTTAGTACATGCTCGTTATTAAAGGGTTAAGATGAGGTACGTTAGGATTTCTTGCCACGCATAAGTAAGTATTTGTTTTCTGGTTCAAACCATTTTAGGTTTGCAGCTGTGCTTCCTTGTGCTTTTTGTGTACCTCATTATTATCATCATCATCATCATCAACATCATCATCATCATCATCATCATCATAATCATCATCATTGATCATCCTCATCATCATCATCATCATCATCATCATTGATCATCCTAATCAGTTCTTGACTTAGTCATTTGATGGCAATTGATGCACATAAATGACGTCCATTTCTTCTGCCATTTGTCAGGTCCAGTGCTTCTCCAATGTTTATTCCAGGTCTTTGTAGGTCTTCGTTTATATATTGCCCATCCGGTGCATTCTTCCCCATAATTTCTAATTTCCTGCTGTGAGCAGTCTTCTCGTGTCTTGCTTAAATTGTATTTTTCCAGCATTCGAGTTCACGCAGGCAAATGAGTTGTATGATTGTCTCGTATATCTGTGTCTTCGTTTTCTTTCGTATTTGCCTGCGTCTTCAGATCCTGCTCATTTTTTGGCAAATGCTTGCAAGATGCATCCACTTCTTCTTTGTACGTCTTTCTCCTCTTCGTTTATTTGCTGGCGTTGGGTTACCGCTGTCTGGTCGTCGCTTCTTTGTGAAACTAATCCCTAACGAGGTTTCTATTTGGGTCTACAAATGTAGTGTGCCATTGTAAACGACTCAGAAATACATGTACGATACATCTCTTTGTAATCCCCGATGATTTTTAGGTAAACTTTACAAACCTCCGTGATTTGAAAGTGGGTAAATTCTAACCATCAGTGTCTTGCATATAGGCTGTAGAAACTAGATCTGCCTTCGAGTAAATTAATTATGTGATCATTTTAGGCAATTGATTTTAAAATCAGACTTTTGACTAACTTAGCAATCTTCAGTAGATAAGAACATGTTGCCAATCATTTTTCAATCAATACCATTTTTCAATCATTCCATTGGAAACATGTATGCTTTATTATGTTTGAAATGTGTTAAATGTATTTCATAAGTTTTCAGTAATGTGCTCTTTCAAATGTAGCCAGTAATTTAACTAGTCGTGCTTATTTGCCATATAGTGAGTAAAGCAGGATTGACTAATTACATAAGCAATTAGCAAGATTGAGCACTGCAATTGCAATAACAAGCAAATCTCTTGTCTTATTAATTATGCATCCTGACAGGGAACTCTCGTTTACAAGCGGCTATCGTGGATTGCAAGCAAATTTACCTGACCCTCCGTGTAAGACAGAATTTAGCATCCATATCAAGTACCATGTTGTGATGAGACTTTGATAGACTGAAGTTAAATTTCGCGACCTGCGTGCATATTTGCATAGCTATGTATTTGCAGGATATATAGAGAGCATGCCAGTTGATAGAATCCCATGCATGCAGATCTTGAAGGAAAAAGAAACAGCGGCAGACAAAGACTACATTGAACAGACAAATGAGGGCATGCATGTACGTAAGACAACAAACAGTAAGAGCAGCATTGTACTTGACAAAAGATCGCAAACAATGGAGATTATTTATTCAAACCTATTGGCACCAAATGATTGGCATCAAGAGCTGATGATGATGTATGCAGGTAGTCGTCGACGAATGATTGGCATTAGAACTCGGTATGGTTATGAAAAATTAGTCTGTTAAGTTTTATCACCACCACTATATAGGACACTCTCCTAGTCCATGCCCCCCAGACCACATGATTGAATTGTCGCACAGGCAGACAGCTTAATGAGAAAAACGTTTTCAATAAGAATGCATTATGAATTATGATGCCTAATTTCATTTTAGCCAAAGTGCGGTTATGCAGTTGGATTAATAAAGAATATACTTACTTACTTACTTACTTACTTACTTACTTATTATTATTATTATTATTATTATTATTACATAAATTTATTACGCGCGCAAGGTCACACCAATTAAAGTGTGAATCTGAGGCGCGGATAGTTAGCCGCCAGAGGAAGATGCAGTTAAAGGTCAATGTGCTTGAAAGCCAAAGAGAAATAGTGAGTTTTGAGCCGTTTTTTGAAGGTAGGGAGTGAATTTGAGCAACGAAGAGAGAGTGGAAGGAGATTCCATTCTTTGGGAGCAGAGGCATGGAATGCACGTGAGCCCATAACAGTTCTGCATCGAGGTTCAGCTAAAAGACCCATGCTTGATGATCGCAGGCAACGAGGAGGAATGTAAGGAGTAAGGAGTGACTGAAGGTAGGGAGGAGTTCCGGTAGAGAGGGATTTGTAGGTTAAACAGGCCAATTTAAATTTAATCCTGAACTCGACAGGAAGCCAATGCAGCTGATGAAGCAAAACTGAAGAACTTGATCGTAGTGGGACACGCAGCACAACCCGAGCTAAGGAATTTTGAATGCGTTGCAGCCTATGTAGCTCATAGTCTGAAATGCCAACAAAAATCGCATTAGCATAATCAAGGCGAGAGGAAACAAGGGAGCAAGCTAAAGTCTTTGACATATCCTTAGTCAAAGCAGACCTAATGTGGCGTATTGCCCTGATGTGATAAAAGCAAGATCTACAAAGGTTAGTTACATGCATCCGGAAAGTAAGCATACTGTCCAGAGTAACCCCAAGAGTTTTAACAGAATCTGATAATGGTACTGTGGAGCCTGCAAGGTCGATGCTGGAAAGTGAAGGGAAAGAACGCAGGCGTTGTCGTGACCCAAACAAAATTGCCTCAGACTTGTTTGGGTTTATTGCCAAACCGTTAAAACAGAACCAGGCGTATAAAGATGAAAGGCACTCCTCAAGTTTAAGTTTACCGGACTGATCAGTGTGTGACAGAGCAATGTAGAGCTGAGTGTCGTCCGCGTACTGCTGTAATTGGACACCAAAATGATTAGCTATGCGATTAATTGGGGAGGTAAAGACTGTGAATAATAGAGGACCAAGGACAGATCCCTGTGGAACTCCAGCAGTGCAAACAGTGGGTTCAGACCGAGCTGTACCGATGCCCACCTGCTGATTCCTGCCACCCAGATAAGACGCTAACCAGTTTAAAGAAGTACCAGAGACACCGAAGCTTTTCGTGAGTCTAGAAAGAAGTAATTGATGGTCTACGGTATCGAAAGCTGCACTAAGGTCAAGACATACAGATAGGCAGGCTTTTCCAACGTCAATAGACGAAAAGATGTTGCTCAGCGTGGATGTAAGGGCAGTCTCAGTGGAATAGCCTTCACGATAAGCTGACTGAAAAGGACTGAAGTTGGGAGAAGAAGTGATATGTTTCTTGATGCGATTAAGAAAGAGACGTTCAAGGATCTTGGAAATGTTATTTAGGTTCGAGATAGGTCTGAAGTTAGACAGATTATTGGAATCAAGGTCAGGTTTTTTAAGCAAAGGTGTAACTAAAGCAGACTTAAAGCATGACGGGAAACATCCTTCAGCAAAAGACAAGTTGGCCAGGTGTGCAATAAGGTGGGAGAAAACATCAGAACAAGACACAATAAGAGGTGTAGGTATAAAGTCCATAGGGGATGATTTAGGTACCAAGCTTCCAAGGAGATTATATACTTCCAAGTAGGTAACAGGAGGAAGATCATTAAAGGTAGATTCAGATAAGTCAGAATCAAGCAGTAGATCATTCCATACTAAATTGGCAGTGCATCTAGTAATTTTACATTTAAGGTCATCAATCTTGTTAACAAAATATGTAGCAAATCTGGAGCATAAAGACTGATTCTCAGTGTCTGAGCGCTGGCAGCTGGAAGTCTCCTTTGAGTGTAGTAGTCGTTGGGAGATGCGCCAACGGTCCATCGGATTTTCAGCATTTTCAAGTAGGCTGTGGAAGTAAGAAGTTCGTGAATCGTTTATTAACTTGTTTGTTGTACGGCAGTGGCGACGATAGCGTTGTCTGTCCTCTTCGAGCCCAAGTTGTTTCCATTTCCGTTCTAACCGACGACGCTCTCTCTTTGCCTTTATTGCCTCGGTAGAAAGCCATCTAGTGATTGGTTTAGAAGGTCGCCGAAGACAGTTGTTAATCGGAGCGACTTTATCCAATGTCCGAGTTACAGTTTTCTTCAGCTGTTCAGCAAACTCATTCGCATTGCTAGCAGGTGCAGTGAAGAGATCTGAGTCGACGAGCAGCTGGCTGAACTGAACAGGATCTACAGCTTTGATGTTTCGAAACATGTGCCGAACTGGTTGACGGTCGAAGGAGATTTTTATTTTGCACAGAAGCATCTTATGATCGGACACGAGACCAGCGTCACTGACCAGTACGTCGTAAACTGTTATTCTATCGTCAGAAACGAGGACATCCAGAAGGTTATCGCCACGAGTAGGTACAATGATGGATTGACGGAGGCCGTACATGGTGAAGACATCTGCCAGGTCTTCGTTGATATGACCATCGAACCCAGGACAGTTCAGATCACCACATAACAGCAGTCTTTCACCAGCTTCGACGTAGATGGACGATATTAGATTCGCAAGGTCATTGTAGAATTCACCAACTGGACCAGGAGGTCGGTACACGTTGGCTACTGTGATGGATGATGACAAACTTCCAAACCGAGCAAGTTGAACTTCACATGAGGAAAAAGAAAACATTTCAACCTGAGAATGAACCTTCACGTTTAATGAGGATTTGTAGATGATAGCAAGGCCACCACCAGCATTTATGCGACTGGAGGCACCACGGCGGTGGACGTGAAGAACGGAAAAACCTTCAGGTGCTAAGTCTCTTTTTATACAGTCCAACGTATCGGCACAGATCCAAGTTTCACATAGTGCTAGGATGTCAAGATGTTCGTCTTTAATAAGGTCGTGTATGATTGCAGATCGACGAATAGCAGACCTAATGTTGAAACTACCAAAGTTGATCGATTCTAGTCTCGATGTCGGCTTCTTTACATGGACTTACTTACTTACTTACTTACTTACTTACTTACTAGTGTCATTGGGCTGATAAAGTCCTCCAAATAACTGCTTTTTATTTTAATGTTGTGTTGTGGAATGAAAATCATTTAAAATAAATTCAGCTGCATGCTCTGTGTTCTCTGTTTTGAGTTGACACTTTCTGGTGCCATGAACTTCTGGCTGCATGTATGAAATGCCTTGGCTACATTGGTGGTGTGCCTGCAATGTGATGTTAATTATTTAGATTAAGGCATAATTATATTGTGCCTTTAAAGTGGCTGTCACTTTAATGGAACTATATTCAATAGAGAAGTTCTTTCTGTTTTGGGGTATTTTATTGAAGCAGGTGGACTAATCACATCTAGGTTTTCTGAGTTGTGTGCCTTGTGTTCCAAGTGTGCTGATTCCACTGCGTGTGTGGTGTGTTCCAATTGTGCTGATATTTCCACTGTGTGCCAGATTCTTTATAATTATCAACTCAACATCCTGTGTCTCAAACCATCTCAAAGGAGTCTTTAAAAACCAATTAGTGCCGCTGATAAATTACCTTTATCTTGCTCTTTGGCCTAGCAATTGTCCACAGAAACTTATTAAATAAGTTATTTCGATAACACAACTAAGAAAACAACAATTATGGTAGAATAAAAATCTAATGTAAACAATTGGGAGTTCTGTACAAGCAAAATCCTAAAGGAAGAGAAAGTTGACCATGCACAGGAGCTAATTAGGTATTGCACATTCTACAAAACCGTTTCATCAACTATGGGCTTGAGAAGCAAAAGGAAATATTAAGATAGTGGGAACGTATGTGAAGTTAACTTTGGGATCCATAGCAGCAACTGTGTTAGATCTGAACTTGCATTTCATCAGCTCAAATTATGCTCAGCGTCCAGTGTAATGCTTCATATATCAGGCAACAATGGATGTGCCTTGGGCTATACGTAGGCATGGAGGGGAGGGTCACTGGATTTAGGTGATTTTGTGAACAGATGCGTACGGCGGGAGGGGATTAGTTTCGACAAAATGTATGCATGCAAAATAAATTTATAATCATGAAGTCTATATTTGCCTACTTTTAAACTCTGTAGTATCGTGTATATATAGTCGTCCGATGGCTTTTGACTTCATTAAAATTATATTCTATTCTGATTTGAACAGTAAACGATAGCAGTTTACAAATTTTAGCCAACAAATATGATGTTTAATAAAAATAAATAGTACAGCTTACATGATAAAATAAATCTTTGCAGATGACATTAGCTAATTAATTTTATATGGGGTGGGGTAGAGGAGCTTACTTGTATACATGTGCTCATTTGTATACATGTGCTCATTTGTATACATGTGCTTATTTGTATACATGTGCTCATTTATATACATGTGCTCATTTGTGTACATGTGCTCATTTGTATACATGTGTTCATTTGTATACATGTTCGCATTTGTATACATGTGCTCATTTGTATACATGTGCTCATTTGTATACATGTGTTCATTTGTATACATGTTCTCATTTGTATACATGTGCTCATTTGTAGGCCTATACATGTGCTCATGGAGGGATTCCACAAAATGTACGAATTGCAACAGAGCAAAGGGGTCATAAATACGATTTTTGTGGGCGTATGTATGGATGGACCATTCTAGCAGATGCTTTCAATGTTAATCTTTGGTTCAGGAAACTTATAATAAGTAAGTAAGTAAGTAAGTCAGTAGCCTTTATTTGCATATGTCAAGCGCACATGCATTACATCGTATAACAAAAACGAATACATACATCTATCTAACTATGATAGAGAACAGCAATTAAAATCATGTTAGCTTGTATCTAAATATAATTATAAATGCATCTGTTAATAAAACTGTTTTTAAACAAATTTGTTTTAACGAGAGGCAACAGGAAAGGATGTCCTCTCTTGCAAAGTTGATACTTGTCCTCCCGAAGAGGTGGCAGGATGACAGTGCAAAGAAGGCCTTTGAATTGATTACTGGATGCATACACAATTCCTCTTCTGAATCCAAAGACAGTTTGTTGTTTCAAAGTGTCATTTAAGTAGGTTCTTGTGTTTGTCGTAGCCGATGAAGAAACCTCTCATTAAGTTTGATCTATTTTACTGTGGAATTTGTGGCACTGCATGTATTTCATGGTCGATCGCCTTAGCTGAACGGCTAAGTAATATTTAATGCGGCTTCATGTTATTCGCTTTTCCTCCTTCTTTACTCTGAACATCTCGAACGACACGTGTCGTAAATACACGCTTTGCTCCTCGACATAGCGATAGTTCAGCGATGTTGCTTCAGTGATATTAAAGCTTGCTGGGTTTTTTGTGCAAATGAGAATATCTTTAATTAAAAAGTAGATTATCTGCTGTTTTTGCAACAGCGGCAATTAATTAATGCTGTTTCTTAATTATTTTGTTATAGATGTAGTTTGACATAAATGTCGAAAGTAATATTTAAACACTCAGCAAATCAGTTGTGAAGCTGAGGCTTATGACACACAGTAGTATTACTAGATACCACACAGTCTAGTAACCAAGGTGCTGACTAAAATGTCCAGATAAGATATGAAATCCTTTCATGAAATGATTACACATGGCAGCAGTTCTGTTAACAGTTTCAATGGACATTAAAAATTCTTCATATGATTTTTTGTGAGCGTTGGCAGTGCTCAGTTAAACAGACCCTGTATTGACCTCATTGTCTTGAAGCTGCAAATTATTACCAGCTCTGATTCACAAATTAATATGTGTGTGTGTGTGTGTTTGTGTGTGTGTGTGTGTGTGTGTGTCCGGACTTTATAAATAGCATTTGATATTGACCAATCAATAGCTGTATTAATCCCATTATGTGTCGCCAATATACTCGACTGTAGCTAGTGAATAAACTACATGAATGACGTGAATGTATGTTCAAAAATACACTCTGTAATTCTCGAGAGTAACTCTATAGACAAGCCCTGTACACCTGATGTTTATATAACAACCATGAGCGACTTGACTTATAAATAGAGACTGTGTAAACTCGGGGTCTCACTGCAACATTAATATATTTTTAAACCTAGTATTTCTTTACAGAAGCAATTAGCTTTCCTTCCATAATTCAAAGGAAAGGACAACATTGACTCAACTACACGAAACAATGCAATATGGTATCGTTGAAGATCTATACAAACAGAACTGCATAAACTGTTAAGATACATGCATACAAATGCTCTCCCGTAATCTTTTGTTTATTTAGTGCATTTGCTTCTGAGGGAGCTTGTTGTTTCTGAGTGTATTAAGTGGAACTGTGTGCCTGCAATGCAAAAGGAACAAAGAAAATATTACTCTTAAAAACAGTTCTGATGATATGTTTGCCTTATAATATTCGTTATGTGTGTGTTTTGAATTCAGTGAAGCATCATTTTAAATTAATTCTGTGTAAGTTGAAGGAAAGGTTGCACAGTTGAGTTACAGTTGTTATCCATGTGCTTGAATTGTGTTAACCTTCTGCTGCAACAGCTGCCTGCCTCTGATGACTAACATTGATATATATATATGTGTATTGTAATATATTGATATATGTATGTGTATTTGTAATGTAAATATGGTAGTTGTTTCAGTGTCAGTTTATTTAGCACATTGATACAGTTATTCACATTTTGGAATACATGTATTACCTGACAGTATAAGAGTAATTCTGGATGGGGAAAAGATCAGTTGAGCTTATCCATCTATGTGTCCATCCATCCATCCATCCATCCAGTGGCGGATCCAGAACGTTTCGAAGGGGGGGCCAAAATTTTCGGTCTTGTTGGTGGAACAGGGTGAAAAAAATTTCCGGGAAAAAAGTTGATGACTTTTTTTTTGTAGTCATCGACCAATTTTCCAGGAAAAAGATACCAACTTATCCGCCCAAAAAGTTGATGACTTTTTTTTTTTAGTCATCGACCAATTTTCCGGGAAAAAGATACCAACTTATCCGCCCAAAAAGTTGATCCCGTACGATTTTCTAATAGGGGGGCCAGATGTCCTGTTTTTCTCTCCCACTACATGTGTTTAATGGCTTCTTGAAACCAAATGGGGGCCACATTCCATGCAATTTTTAAATGGGGGGGCCATGGCCGGATTGGCCCCCCCTGGATCCGCCCCTGCATCCATCCATCCATCCATCCATCCATCCATGTGTTTCCATCTTATGTATCCATCTTATAAGTTCATCTTATGTGAGTGAAAGATAACCGTCAGTAGACCGTCAGGTGCGACATGCAACAATTCCAACGATGACATGTGCCATTGATTAATATTACCAGTTACTGATTGCACTATTCATATCAAGTGCTATAAAAGTAGGATAATAAAATTCGATGAAATAAAACAGAAAAAAAATAAATGGAGGAAACAAATTACCAAACTGGTTTATTTGCAAGATATCAAAAACTCTTTGTTGATCGTTTTGAATGTGGTTAAAGAGTTTGTAATCTTAAGCTTTTGGGTTAGTGAGTTCCAGAGTTTTTTGATCAAGTAGCCTACTTGTTGACTGTTGGCGGATATAAGACCTGCATATAAAAGACTGATAATTATTGATCTTAGTGCAAGTTTCATACTGATGTATTTTTTGAAATTAATTGCATATGACAAATATCAGGAAGTCTTGAGGAGTAGCCCACCCTGGTTGAATAATTCAGTAGATTGATCGAATCTGCCAACACCATTATTACCTCTACTGCTTGCTTGCTTCTGGAGGGTTATAAATTTTTTCAGCTTGGAAGTGTAGTCACTAGCCCATATCATTGCACAGTAGTAATATTTGGAAATATTAAGACTATTACCAGTTTTGAATTATGGTATATTCATGTCATTTTCCATAGGCACAGGTAACATGCCTTTACAGAGAAGAGATTGGCTAATAATATGTGTTAATGCACTCACAATACATTCAATAAGCTGTTTAGACGCAAAGAGCAGAATGTCAACAAGGCCCATACTTTGACTTCTCTACATTTTACTGATCAGCGGACTGATTAGGCAGAAACTGTGGATATTTACCTTACCCTGAGCTTACCTTGAGCTTACCTTGCCTGCCATCATGCAATGATTGATGAAGTACTTGAGCTTCCAGACTCTCTGAGATGGAGACTGAATCTATCTGCTGATAATCTGCTGATAATCCGCTCTGTATTTCAAGGAATTTGGATTATTAAAGATCGATCAAATTAGGCACTTGCAAATAGGAGAGTTTATGTACCGTTATAACCATGGCCTATTACCACTTGTATTTAATGATTTCTTTAACCTTACCTCTGATCGCCACTCTTATTCAACTAGAAAATTAACTGTTTATGACCTTCCCTACGCACATACTAATACTCGTCGATTCTCTATACAATATACTGGCTCCCAATGTTGGAACTCTCTCCCTACACATCTTCATTCCCTACCTAACACAAGATTATTTAAGCATAAACTTCGCCTTTATTTACTTAAAACACTTCCTGATATGTAATGGTTAAGGTTTCTGCTCAGTGGTCTCGCCAAGCCCTTAGTTAAGTCTTTAGTTAAGTCATTAGTTAAGAGTTGTTTTTCTCGTTATATACAGAAATGTCGATTGCTTAATTTTTTTTTTCTCTCTCCCTCATCATTTTTTTATTCCTACAATTGAATGCTCTGTCATGTTTTTCTTTTATATTTTACATGAATTTTGGGTGGCCCTATTAGCGGGATTTTCTATCCCTTCTGGGTCTCCCCTTCTTCACCAAATTATGTTAATGTATTATTCAATGCCATAATTGTATCATGTCTGTTTGTTGTTTTGGTTGAGGAAAAAATAAATAAATAAATAAATAAATAAAATAAAGCCAGTGCCCTACCGATCACCCCCACCTCGATTGACAAAAGACTACATTTTGAATGCCTACTTGTTTGCGTAATTGTTGCCTCAACTGTTCATGTATGAAGACATTGAAGAGCATTCTTGAACTGCGACTCTATTGACGTCTTTGACTGTCCTATGTGCGCATTAGAAATGTTCACATGTTGTTGGCTCCCTCCTAACTGTTCATGCATTGATGCAACAGCCATGTCCTGTGTTTGTCTATAGATGTGTGTCTTGTATGTGCCTCATTGTGAGTGTGTGTGTGTGTGTACGTGTGTGTGTGTGTGTGTGTCTATGCATGAGTTATCACCATGCACCATTGTATCATTTCCAAATTGTTCTTAGTGCTTGCTTCTCCACAAATAACAATGCCTGCTGCCATGCTTTAAAGACTTTAGTTTTATATCTCATTGGGATGTTGTGCATTGATTTTCCATTAGTCATCAACGAACAATAAAGCCCTGAAAGAATGATTATTAGCAATAACCGGACACTTTCTGTTCTTTGCGATTTGGTACTGCACTGGCATATTTCATTTTTGTTGTTTCTGTGTGTAATGGTTTGTAAATGCACCAATGAGACATGCTCTGACCATGATCTTGGAGTCAAGATGGTCTCAAAATAAAAGAAATTGGGGATATGTATTTTTTGTCTGCTATGTATTGGTCTTCGTCTTGAGACTCTGTAGGCTGAACATTATATGGGTCTATGAGATAATTTCATCTGATGAGACTATGTAGCTAGTAACAAGTACTTTTCAGTACTTAATTCAAACTGGGTGGTCATTATATCAACCTCATTCTGTCTTGTTTGTTGGACAAGTGCATACTAGGCCTCTGTAGAGTGTTAACCTTTAACATTACCAGTTGAATAAGACCATTGTCTTCCTGACAATGTGTCTCAATCCGGTTGTTGGTGGCAGAAAACAAATCAAAGCTGAAAGACAGGGCACTGATATGTCAAGTTTTTATGTTGGGGTTAAGGTCACGCTGGGTTAAGGCATGGGCTCTTATATAAAAGCTATCTAGACCTCTGTGGTTAAGGTCATGCAGAATGCTTTCACTCACTCACATCCACACCACACAGGCACATATATGTAAGCCTACATGTAAGTCTCTACTGTTGCAAACTTCCGCTGTATAGTTAAATAAGTTGATTTCTTCTGAACAGTCTGTATAAAGCTCTGACTATTTCTACCCAGGTACTGCCACTCTTAACAAATATGCACAATGACTTTTGTCCTATCCGGTCAGATAACCCCTCAGACCTTTTAATAAAACATGATGTTCTGCCAGTTGTCTAAAGTACCCTGCCAGTAGCAATATATATATATGATATATATATATGATATATATATATAAAATATAATTATTTGCCTACCTGATGTTAGATTATGACTCATTAAATGAACGTAGTGCTCAGATAGCCTCATTATGGTTCGGATGGATATGGTTCGTTACCTACTGAGCTGGATCGCCAGACTGACTTGTTTTTTCTAGATAAATGCAGAGTTTATGATATCTGATATACTGTGTAATAAAGAGTAGCAATATGTAGGTACATAGAATAATTTCTGAGCCATCTGTCTGCCTGACCTTTGCATTATGGCTCATAAATGAACCTGAGTGGATGACCTCATCATGGTCGGATGGCGTACGGATGTCTTGGATTACTCTGCTTCCTCTGACTTAGTTTCCAGGAGCATTGCAGAGTTTATGAAGTCTGATATATGCTTTGTGCTGTAGTGTTCCTTTTAGATGGTTGTCGTGGTTGAAGCAGATTGTCTTTCTGCACTATCCATTTTTATAACATTTTCTGTACCATCCTGTCTGTGAGCAGGTCGAACCTATGTGTTTTGGTCGAACCTCTGGAAAGCAGAATTTTTGAACTCTTGTATGTTAGTCATCAATTTTCAGCTGACCTGTACAGAAAGTAGAGACAATGTGTTTTCACTGGGGAAAAATCCGCCCGTACTGCCGAACCAGCACCAGCATGGTCTATATTAATCAGAATGGTGGCATTTTAGGAGAGGGAGGCTTGAATTTTGTGTACATTGAAAACTTGAATTGCTTGTTTACTGATGTGCTTGGTTGATAATGTGCATAATGGATGAAACCAGTGCTCGGTTGCCAAGATTCGATTTGCTAAATTCTGTCTCCACACACGACCTCTGATATTAGTTGATGCGTCATGGAAGGGTTGGAAACATAGTTCAAGGTCAAGGTTACACACTTGTTTATTATGCTGCTGTAGCACTTGTTTATTATGCTGCTGTGTCACTTGTTTATTATGCTGCCTTATCACTTGTTTATTATGCTGCTGTATCACTTGTTTATTATGCTGCTGCCTTATCACTTGTTTATTATGCTGCTGCATTACTTGTTTATTATGCTGCCTTATCACTTGTTTATTATGCTGCTGTATCACTTGTTTATTATGCTTCCTTATCACTTGTTTATTATGCTGCCTTATCACTTGTTTATTATGCTGCTGTATCACTTGTTTATTATGCTGAAGTATAACTTGTTTATTATGCTGCTGTATCACTTGTTTATTATGCTGCTGTATAACTTGTTTATTATGCTGCTGTATCACTTGTTTATTATGCTGCTGTATCACTTGTTTATTATGCTGCTGTATCACTTGTTTATTATGCTGCTGTATCACTTGTTTATTATGCTGCTGTATCACTTGTTTATTATGCTGCTGTATCACTTGTTTATTATGCTGCTGTATCACTTGTTTATTATGCTGCTGTATCACTTGTTTATTATGCTGCTGTATCAGAAACTCTCCAAAGGCGTAGGTCTGAGCAGGGGCTTCATTCCTCCCCCACCCCACCCCCTAAGCAATTGAACTCAATTTCTCTCCACCCCCTTCCAGGGTGGTCTTTCCCTGTTGGGCTGACCTTACTCCTCCCAATGTGAGTTTTGGCTCATTTCTGACCCCTTCGGTTCACTGAACCCAAGTTGAGCCCGCCCTGTTTAGGGATAGAAGCCTCTGGTTCGGAGGTTGAAAGATCAGTTGACTTTAGTGGAAAAAGGAACACAGTATACTCCAATGACATAAAGTTGTCTTTTAAATATTTTGTCTTAGATCTCTTGAATTTTTTTCATCACAATGATGTGTACCATGTTTAATTCCTTGATTAGAGTGCTAGACACAATTTTGTGTACCGGTAAATGCTGAATATTACAGAATTCTCATTTCTCAGTGTTGATCTGTTGTTTCTTTTGTTTAGTTTCCATCAATGGCACGTATCCAAATCAGAAGATCGTTGGCTTCATGCTGGTGGCTGTACCCTTAAATGCCCAAGATGAGACAACTGCCATGGGTACATTTCAAGTGAGTAGTCCTCTTTACTTCTTTTACTTCTTCAGTTGAATTTTCATCAGTTGCAGCTATAGGTGCTTCTGGGAAGTAGCAGTTGAATTGAATGCCCCACTGGAATTGAATGCCCCATTCTGGGTGTACACAAGATTCCAATGGTCTTGGGGTGTACCTGTGGAGTGCCTAAGGTTGCCCGTTTGTCAAACTATGGATCTCAAATGTCAATCATGTACTGTGTGGTGCCTAATGTATGCCATTTATCACAGGGTGGGCTGCATATATATATATATATATATATATATATATATATATATATATATATATATATAAGTTGAACATTATGGAGATGTATGTTGTGTTACTGTATATATTTATATAGTTTGTTCTGAATATATCTGAGAAGCAGTCCATGCTTTTGTTTCTTTAAATGTGCTTTACAGTTTTTAAGAGCACCTTTTTCTGATCTCCTTTTTTTTATCAGTTTCTTCTAGGGATCCACTGGCAGCAGGAAATCTGTGTTGAACTTAGTATATCTGGGTCTCATGCTGGTCCCATGCAAATACTGCATTGTAGCTGCGTGTTTGACTTTTGACTTTGGAGTCATTGAATATGTGCAAAAGTAAGACAAACCTGTAGGCAAGCAGGCAGGCAGGCATGCAAGCAGGCAGCAAATTGCCTCAATTTTTCTGTGTAATTCACTTAGAACTGTAATTCACATAACTGTAATTAGTATGTGGAATGTTTGTACATAGAACCCTTGAGCCTTACTTTTTGGACAAGATTATGATTGTGCAGGGGAACATTAATTGTGGGTGGGTTGGAAATGCTGATGTCAATAAACAGGTCTGATTATATCTGGATGAATGCGTGCACATGTAGACCAGACAAAGCGCTTAAATGGAAATAGCTGCAAACATCAAACTTTGCTATTTGGAAGTGAAATGGAAGAAACTGAATACCGGTCTTTGCATTTTCTCTCTTGTATAGAATCAATTATCAGCTAATTCAAACCTGTGACCCTGTGTATAGTGTGATACTCAAATTTTGGCAGTTTTAGGGAAACAAAAAGTACCGTAACTCAAGTTGATACGAATTAGTTTGGCGATGCCTGAATGCTTCGAAGACACATCTTAAGTTATTTCAAAGAGACAAAGATGAATAGAATTAACTATTGTACTGTATAATACCCATAAATTTTTATTTTCCTCTCACATTATGTACGTTTAATCTATGTTTAGTTCTTCTGTTTCGAGACCAGTCATGTGGCGTGAAGAAGGCAGTAAATCAGAGAAAACTTTTATGGTGCCATTTATATTGTCAAGAAACCATATGCAATGAAAAATAGTGATCACTTGGTAGATAGTGGGTTAAGGTCGAAGCCTCCATGAGATGATCAGCGCGTGGTAACACTGAGCAGATTCTTAACACGCTACCACTTAAAATGTTCTGTTTATTGACGACGATACATTAGATAGTAGTTCTACATAAATATACGAAGAAAAAGAGCAATCGTTCCAGGCAATCCCGAGGGGCTGTCATGGCTGTGAAGGGTTTGCAACTTCATTATATTTGCCGTGACATATGCAGGCCGGCGTTCTCCCTCCCTATAGGAATTGAAAGAAAAAGTAATAAATTTTGCATTATAGGTGTTGTGTCAAGACAAAATCATTAAGGCAGAGATTGGGTCTGGTTGAGTTCCAGGTTGGAATCCATAGGGGTATGCTACTGGGAGGAAATACTGAGCATCTGACTGATGGACTGATAACTACATAGAATTGCGCTAGATAGAATTGCACAGCTTTAAATATATATATTTGTGATTCTTATTTATTATATTGCTTAATGCTTAAGCCTCTGGGCTTTTCGACTGGACACACACTGTCAAGCATCGGCCCATGATTGCTCTTATGGAACGTATAATAAATGTTCAGCATTTTGCTGGGCTTTAAAAAGGATAATTTGCTTGCAGATCTATGCTTGTCCTTGGTGACTAAATTGCTTGTTCAGCTGTTTTGTTTGTTTAAGCTGGTTGGTTAAGGTTACGAAGTTCTTTTAACTTACTGCGGCAGGCATTTTTAAAATACTCTGCCAGAAAAATCGAATCATGCACTTATCGATAATCTCATAGATCTTGAATTGATTTTCTAGTGGAATTTGCTGGGAAATGAACAAGTGGGAAATCCTCAGCTAAAAACAAAACCATCATTTGAAATGCTGTAGCTTTTTATACGTTTTGGGTACTGTGTATTTACAATTACAATAATTTTGTCTTTTTATGGTTGCAGCTTATTGATACTGTCCAGACAAAGTTTGCCAGCGAATGTCCTCATGTCGTCACCCACACCAATCTGCGGCCAAAGGCTGGAGTGGACGTACTCTGGACGGCACCAGCCCCAAGAGTTGGGTGCATAGAATTTCGGTAGGAGACGTCTTTGAATTGGCACAATCGTTAGGACTGTTTTTCTCTACAGTGGTGATTTGGGACATCATTATCACGAGTGGCTGTAAACTGCAGTACAAGTTCAATCCTTAATGCCGGTTCTACTACTACATGAATGGTTATTCTAGTAATTTTAATCATAGTCTTTGTATGTCTTCAATGCAGACTAAGTGAATTCCTGGAAATGAGCTCATTCTCAGACCTATGCTCATTGATTGCCGAGTCGGGACATGCTAAGTCTACTGAATGAGGGACTTTTACAGGACAATTGCCAGTCAAAAGCATATATTTTATGGGGGGTATAACAATTCAGGGTGTGAAACTAGGAGCCAAGTCAAAGTACTGTATGGGGTATAATGAAAAAGATGGCAGACACGTTGTCCGTGAAGCGTAGGGGTAGGGGTGAGTGCATTTCCATTTCCTGTGGAACTCGGAGCTCTGCTATAATGCTTGGTGGTTTTAGGTGCATTAACCCGAGTGAAAGATGGATGGTTTGCCAAAGCTTACTAAACGCAAGTCATAAATTGGATGCATGGCAGATGCACTTGGAAAAGCAAGGCTTCAAGCATTAAGTGCTCAAATTCATTAAATAGTAAATACCCCTATACCAACAATGGTCCATAAAGACCAGGTCTAATGTTTTTATGGTAAAACCACACTTGCATTCAGTGAGCGTTACTAATATTATAGGACGTAGATAAGAGTGTAATCTATGCAAAACAGAACTGTGACAACCAACTGATTGACGACCAATGTAGTGCTCAGTTAATCTGTTGGATGAACTTTGACGAGAGGAATTAACTCTTTGTTGGATTTCGCTTCTTCTGCTACACTGGGAAGCACAGTAGTCCAGTGATTAGTGTTGTGCTGTGCTGTCAGAGGTCACGGATTCAAGCCTCTGCCAGGGCAGAAACATTTTTTTGAGCTTCTGCTTCATTTGTGTCACTGGTGAACTATTAAATAAATACACTGACTGTACATTGTCCGTGGGGGAAGCAGTTGGTGAATGAGAGGATTGGTGGTTGCCCACTGTCATTTGCCTAGACTACGAAATATGAAGTCACCACTGCTTACCTATGGTTTCTTTTCAGGGTTATCTTAACTAACTGCTCATTTTCTCTCTTCTTTGTTGTCCTTGTACCCTCTTCATATTTTTTGTCATTTTCATTTTCATTATAAATTATTATTGTGTTCTTTGTCTTTGTCATCAATGCAGTCATTGTTATCTATCTCTTTCATCTTCGTTCTTTTCTTTAACCCTTCGGGCGCCAACTATTTTTTTTATTTTCTTAACCCCACCGCCGGCTATTTTTGGCATTTTCAGCGAAAAACATGAATATAACAAAATATAATGTAAAAAGGGTGCCATCCATCAATTTTTGGGTTTTTTCAAGATCAAACTTGTTTCATACGGAATAAAATTTTGACATTTTAAGTTATTTTAGGGGGTTCATTTACACACATTTTGAGGTAAGGTTTGTGATGATACCCCATACCGTTCAAAAGTTATACCCAATATACCTACGGTACCAAGTGGGGGGGGGGAAACCACCAACTTAGATTATCGACTATATTATCTGATCCTTCATTTATAATAAAGATAAAAATATCATTCCATTTTATAGATGGAATGTGGGGCTACATTGCCATACTAAGTAATTTGTCTTTTCATAGCCGGAAGTGCTCAAAATAAACTAAAATGTATGAAATAGTGATTTTTCACAAAATTTTCCTACAGAGTATTTGTACCTTCTTCAATCATTTTCACCAGTGGCGGTTGCCACATGTATGTTTGTATGTATGCATGTATGTATGTATGTATGTATGCATGCAAATATGTATGCGTGCATTTCCTTTTATTTGTATATATATGTGTGTATGTATGTAATCTATGTAGGTATGCATGCATGTGTTATGTTTATGAATGTAAGCTTATGTATGTTTGCATGTACAAATGAGTAGTATGTGTGTATGTATGTACGTACATACATACATACATACATACAAAAATACATCCATACATACATATATACATGCATACATGCATTCAAACATACAGACATACATAAATACATACAGACGTACACGCATATTCAATACATACATTCTCACATACATGTATTACATACATAAATACATGCATACACACATACATACATACATACATACATACATACATACATACATACATACATACATACATACATACATACATGCATGCATTTATGCATGCATCATACATACATATATACATACATGCATACACGCATAATCGCATATACATTACATACATTCACACATACATACATATACACATGCATATATACATACATACATACATACATACATACATACATATAAACATACATACATACATACATACATACATACATACATACATACATGCATGCATTTATGCATGCATCATACATACATATATACATACATGCATACACGCATAATCGCATATACATTACATACATTCACACATACATACATATACACATGCATATATACATACATACATACATACATACATACATACATACATACATACATACATACATACAGGAAATGGTGTCAGATCACGTTGTGGAATACAAACAACAAAGTTATAAATAAGTAAACTACAGCACTCTAAAAAACGTGTAAACACGTCGGCGGCGTATGGATGTAGATTTGCCATAACGTGTATACACGTCGGCGGCGGCCTAAGGGTTAAGTCTTCTACGTCTTCGTCTAAGTTTTTTCATCTTCTACATGTATGCCTTTCTTCTTCTCTTCCTCTTTCGCTTTGTCGTTTTTGTAGCATATCTGTAGAGCAACAATCAATTGTAAGACGCCTAGTCATGGACTAAGTTTGAATTATCTCCTTTATGATGCTGGGAATATTCATTTTGATCCTTGCAGTAATTACGACCATGGTGTTCACGGTTGGTGTTGTATACATATGGTAGTGTTGGACCTGTTGGTTGTGGCAGCAGTGGCGCCAGTCGAGTTTGGTGGCCAGCCTTTGACTAATGAAGATTGGACAAGACTCATGAGTTTATTATTTATGAAGCAGATCATAATAATAAGACTGACAAGATCATTGTATTCTCTCGCAATAACTTCTGAATGACGTTCTGTTGGAGCTGCCTGTGGGAAAGAAGCCTGGTCAGTAAATCAACCCTAGGCTGCTGTGCATGTGTGTGAGGGGGGCCCAGAGACCACTGTGTCTGGAATCTTTAACAGCTTTGATCAGGTTATCAGTGACCTGATAACCCTGTCTTGATATGTCTTCTGATATCCGGGGGTGCTAGTGGTGTGGTTTATTTTGATGCCTGGAGCTGTTTGCAGTTGCGAAAGACAATTCTTCAAAGTCAAAATTATGGAAAGACAATTCTTCACAGTCAGAATTATTGCTTCACTCTGTGCAGCTGAGAACTGAAAGTAACCATTTAGGGAATATTGTGAAACTTAAAAAGACCTTTCTACCATTATATTTGGAGTGTCGACTTTTATGCAAGCAGGATAAGATGAAAGAAAGTAAGTTCTTCCTTGAGCTTGCGCCTGTAAGTCTGCGTTGGGTAATGGGTATGCGGTTTTAAAGTCAAGGTATCTCAAGTTTAAGTTGTTTTAGGAATTGTGCTGATGTATGTTCACAGCTTGAAATATATCCGACTTGTGCAATCACAGCTGCCCTGAACTCTTTACCAGGACACTGGACACACCCATTTAAACCTATTTATTTGCATTGACGGTCATTTGCTGATCCTGAAATAATTATGGTTCGTTGAGTTGGTTCGTCTCGATGGTCACCTGACTTTCATGGATGGCCGGGCATCCGATCCGTGCCAAGCGCTACTTAACTTAACCGCATCAGATCTACAGAGACAGATCAGCATTGGTCAGATGGCAGCCTCCTCACATTATATCATTATGCTTTGTTACAGGATATTGTTTTGTTCCACGCGACGATGTGCAATCTCGCTGCCATTAGTCAAGACTCGCTATTTAGTTCTCATCTTTTCATGAGTCCATCTTGTATCCACACGTCAGAATCAGAGTCTTACTGAACTTTTGCTCATGATAAGTGCTTTAAATTAATAAATAAATAAATATAAGAAATATCACATATATACAACTGTTTATGTGCATCTTTGAGTGTTTTGTGTTGCCTGAGCATCTTGATTGCCATTTTAACCTCAAGTCATCTGGGATCTGATAAAAGTCTGCAGTGATGGAGTGCTTGTGTGAACAGAAACAGTTCTAACACACATAATTTTGACTGCATGATTTTCAAAACAATACCTAAATATATGAGACTCGATGACATTCATGAAGTATCTCTTTCTGCAGTTATTCTAAAACCTCTGACACGTTTTTGGCCCTGCCCATGTTAACAGCCACACAGTGGCGTGCGAGTCTATGTCCCAGGGAACTCATTTATAACTCTTATTTGATAAACGTGGATGAAAGCTCCGAAAAACCATGCACAAGAATGCACTTTAGATACGGTCTTGTATTCGCTGTCAGATATGCAACGTGCCAGTGGGCCACTTTGTTTGTGCATTTGCCTTTTGATCCAGTAGCTCTGAGCTGACTGATTGAGTGCCGCGCATTGACCTTTTTGTGCAAGTTTTTGCAAACAGTTGCCTTAATCTGCACTGGAATTCGGCATCGCAAAAATATGTAATTTGTTTTAGTGTGGTTATTGGGTAGCACTTTCCAGTTAAGTGTATCAATGTGGGTTACATTACATAACATTGCATGTAGAGTCTTTCAGTGCATAGGTCCTCTTGTCTGTGTCACGGACCTGGACTTGTTCTTTGCCTGATGAAGTACACAAGAAATGGAATTGAGTAATTCCACCCCTTGTATAACTTATGAGACAGGGTTATTAACATTCAGCATAGCTCTACAAATATTCTGTATGCAGCATTAGTTTTCTGCCATAGCGTGTTATTAAACTGTGTAAATCATGTAATGGATGAATAAATAAGCTGGTGCCCTGCGCTTGGCTTTCAAGTGTCGCTTTGAAAACGTGAAGTTTGCAATTATGATTACAGATGGACTGTAAGTATTGGCATAGCAGCATTGACCAGTGAGGAGAGAGGTCTGGTTGTATGGTGCGTATGAGTCATTGCTTTGAATCGAGTGGCATGGATCGTTTCGTTGGAGACTGAAGCGCTGCTGGAGTTGACAGTAGGTCGGACAATTGGTTACTGAGGAACACAACAGAGATTGCTTCAGTCTTCATCTAGATGTCAACAATGAGTCGAACCACCATTGCAACTCATGTGATGAGATGTCTGCCAGGTCACGTTGCGCTGCTGCATCGTTCATCTCATATCGAAATATCGGTTTCTCTCTGTGTATCTGTTGGTATGTCTGTTGGTATGTCTGTCTGCATATGTGTCTGTGTTATTCGTGCGTGTGTTTGTCTGTGTGTATGTATGTGTGTTTGTCAACCTTTGTCTGTGTCTGACCTGATGGATGATCTTGTCTGACACCATCAAATCTAACAATCTGAAATAAATGCCTGGCATTGGAATACTGTAATGAATTGCAAAGCACAGACTGCCAGCATTGAGGAGAAGCGTGAATGGATTGCAGAAGAAGAGTGCACGCATGGCCTGGATAACTGAATCCATCTCGAGGATGATATTTGATCGCTTGCAGAAACTTGGACAGGATGGAACTGATAGCTGATGAGTAGGACGTTTAATGAACAAACCTGAGGATAATTTGTGGATTAATTGCAGTTTTTATGTTTAAAAAATTTAATTTGATAGCAGTGAGTATCTGAAGGTAGGATGCTCTGGTTAGCCAATTTAGTCAGTTTTATAAGGGGTGTGTAAATAGCTAAGTGTTGAAATTGTTGTTGCCAATTGTTGCTCAACATGGCAGAATATATATAAGTGTACTTTTGTTTGCTTACCACTGACGTTTTTTCACTGCTGGTGTAATCCACCTATGCAAATGGATGCTTTTCTCAGACAGATGGACTTTCTATTGATGTAGCCTAAGGCTTCATGAAACAGAAATGAATAAGATATGTATATTGTCTGTTCATGCCAGTACATTCGACATTCTTTCTAAGCCAGACATTTTGTGTGTAGGTTTCTCAACTTGCAGACTGTTTTCAGTGAAGTTGTATTGTTTGACAGTATTTGAAATGTGTGGAGCCACACAGTGGCGTACTGAGCTGAAGTTACACCTGGGGTGAGGGCCAAAAATGCTGTCCATAGCCATTTCATTTTTGAAATGCTATTTTCCCTAAGATACTGCAATTTACATGATGAGTATTGATTTGTCTACATGTACAATTTATTTTATACAGTTTATGGCCTTTCACTTTTCACTGATTCTTGTAAATATCCATTTTAGCCATATACATTTTCAACTTAGACCTACTGAAATTGCTAAATAATTGATGACTTCATAATCAAATTGAACTGTGCATTTTATTCACTGGATATTATGCATGATAGAATTATAATATATGCTCGTTTTGCTCATATTCAGTAAACATTGCACAAAACTCTTCCATTTTCTGCAGTTCTGTTTGTTGTTTAACGTAGACCTCTGAGAGTGATGCGGCCCCTATTGGAGGCTTAGGGTGAGGATCAACTGAAGCCAAGCTGACTTGACCTTTTCCATCCAACATTCATGCTCTTTTCCACCCCTGCACGAGTGCTAACTGGAGCGACTCAACCCACCCCCTTTTGTACGCAACTGGAGCCACAAAAATGCTATGCGGCTGTACAGCCATGCAACATTGTAACATTTATCTTCAGTAAATAAATGGTCATGTTTTGCATTTGTTTATCTAAGTCCAGTAGGTTATTCTTTGTGACTGTATCAGTTTAATTGACTCGCAACTGATGCCATCTGTCAGGTTATGATAATGACACAAAGAAAGGGATTCAATGGAATTGGAATCATATTATGAAAGCAAATCAAAAATAATGGCACCACATTATGCGTAGAAAACTTTAAGAATTGAATTGCTTCGACATGCATAGGCACGTCGTCCGCACCGACTGAATTGCTGCTTCTCTCTCTCTTTATCTACTCTCAGATGGTGATCATATCTGTGGTGTTGTGGATGGTGTGGCAAGGAGCCACTCACAGTCTCACACCCATCTTAGAATTGTCTGGATATGGTTGACTTTGGTTTAAAAGTTCATTGAAATGTGCTATAGAAGCATTTCTGAGGCTACATTACTCCTGACCCAGAACATCCCTCCTCCATTGGTGACAGCAGGCAGTGGTCTTCAAGGTGGCCCTGATTGATTTGGATGAACTGGGCTGGACAGCAGAGGTCGTTATTCATTCCTGTTGGCCCTGCTGTGCTATTCCCATTTGAACAGTGGTGCCCGGACCTGTCCGTCCATCCGTCTGTCCATCAACCTGTTTTGCCTCCGCAGTAGTCATTGTTTCTGATACGCTCCTTCCACACCTTGTCTGGAAAAGAATGGATGATGGTCATGCTAATTGGGCATTTATTGCTATTAAAGACCTGTTCGTTTACGGCTGGAAACCGTGTGGGCTGCTGCTGCTGCTGCTGCTGCTGCTGCTGCTGCTTCCCTTTGTACCTCTGCATCGCCGCCTCATTGTGCTTCCCATCCCCCCTCCCCGCTTTCGCTCTGCTATCGATTGTCCAAGTTTTTGTGGTTCATTTACTCATGCAAGGTTTGTGCATTGTCCGTGTGTGCTCTGTGCTTGTAGGATGGCAATTATAAATACCGTGACACTGGACAGCTTTGCAGGAATCAGGCAATTGTCATGAAGCATTGACTAGATCAATGCTTCAGGCCATCACCGTTTGCTCAGATTCTGGCTCTATGACATAATCCGGACTTCTTGCCGAATCTACTGCACTGAAATGCACATGTGGTACAATGACACCAGTGCACAAGTGGTACAATGACACCAGTGCACATGTGGTACAATGACACCAGTGCACATGTGGTACAATTGCACCAGTGCACATGTGGTACAATTGCACCAGTGCACATGTGGTACAATGACACCAGTGCACATGTGGTACAATGACACCAGTGCACATGTGGTACAATGACATTCTTCCATAAGACGACATTACGAATCTGTCCTGAAATAAAATAACAGTTGTGATTGTATGTATGATTATGGTTCTTCGACAAAGGATCTGGATTGTTCTCGAATCACTGAGAAGAAGTTTCTGGAACATTTCTGATATTTAATTTCACCTGTAATCATGAATGTATCAGCGATTCTTTGTAGTGCATTCATGACATAAATTTGTAATGATGTAATTGCACGTTAATTCATGTGGAGTTGGGGTCTGCAATGAGAACTTTACTATGGGACCCTAGGAAAGACATGGGGAGTTGAAACCCTCAACCCCATGGCAATTCTCACCCTGCGTAAGAGATGTGATGGAATGTATGCATTGTGAGTATAGATGAGACTCATTATGACATGCTCTGTAATAGCAGTTTGATAAAAAAAAATCGACTACAAGAGACTAAACTTGCCATAACAAAAATCTCATATGGTTCATGAAATAGTTGCAGAAAAGAGCATTATGATAAGTTACTGATGTATTAACTTTTAAGAGCTTTTCTTTGAATTATATTATATTATTTTATTCAACTTATTTAAATGGTTTCCCAAATTAAATAATACTTCTGAACCCATGTATATCTCACATTTTGAAATAAGTCCAGAAAATTTTAATTGTATCTGCATTAGGATGGAAATATTATCGAATTGGCTTTTTATCACAGAGCGACGATGACTGTATGATCAGAATGATTCGTCTATTGACAATTTTCGTCTACTTCTATTGTCATCCATTGTCTTTCTGGTTGTGTGAATGACAATGGTAGACCTCTTCCTGAATGTGCTGCTGTTGCCGTATGACAGTTCATGAGTCAGAGCAGAAGAAACCCGAATCAGAATGACTGCGGAGGACGATGATAGCAAAACCTTCTGGTCATCGGACCAATATTATCATCCATTCATCCTCTCTGTGTTAGCGATTTCGTTGTGAAGATGTCCCTTTGGACTGTGTGTTCAATATCTCGCTGGCTACAGTGGACCAGACCCCGTACCAGATCCCCAACTGACCACCAAGTCTACCTAATCTGGCAGAATTGCAGGCAGCATGCTGAGTCAGTCAGTCAGTAGACAACAGTATTTTGCATGGCCACCATCGCTATACGGTCGGTGACTTGACTTAGTCCGATCACAGAGTTCTGATATTTTATTAGCCAGAATTGACTGATTATTATTCCCAAAGTGGGAGTATTTGGTTGGCATGGATGCATCTTCCTGGAGCCGGTGCTTGGAAGAACTCCAGATGATCAATACGCCCGGCCTTTATTGGCGATTGTCTCTGGCCCGGCACGATGCCGTTGCTATTGCCGCTGCCGCTGCCATTCCACCATCTCCATGGAGAAGAATCTTCCACTCTCTTCCGAAATAATCTCGATTGAAGGCCAGATAAAGAATGCGATCGCTCCATCGCCGCCTTCACTCTTCAGGGATCGATGCCTTCTCCTATCTTCGTGCCACCGTCATCGTCGTCTTCGTCGTCGTCGTTCTCCAGCTTCAGTGAAGCCTTAAAATGAAGGTCGCGTCCTGACGAAAGACAAATCACTCAGTCAACCGGAAATTGCTTCTGTTGCAACAATTCAGATTGCGATGCACAGCGAAGGAGAAGAGCAATAGCTGCTTGTTTCATTTCTATTCTTCTACTTTGTCTCCTCCATTAACATTCCCATGCATCTTGTCTATTTTTATGATGTTCTCAAACATACAAAGTGTGATTGTTTCAATAAAGAAAATAATTGCTATTATTCCACGCAGAAAGGGGTAACATCAATTCTTACAGTACAATCTTAAAATTCACTGTGCACTTCTTTCTCTTGTTGCCTGTGAGTATAGTTGGTTGAAGTACTGTAACATGTTTGTCTTTATGAGCCCCCTTGAAGAGGCGCTATATAAATGCATCTAATGAATGAATGAAATATGATTACTGCTTCCAGTGGGCTTTCATTTATGTCCCATTATGTCAACAATAACATTTACACTTTACAGGTGTGATTAAAAAGGGTTTTGTTTATTATAAGCTGGTCTTGCTTGTTCATTGAGTTTGAGAGCTGCTGACAAGTTGTGACAATACTCTAATTGCATTGCATTACATTGCATTACATTGCATTAGTGTTAGGTGATCTCTGGATCATTGTTAGGCTCACACTTCAAACAAACGAGATCTATAAATAATTCCATGACTATGATTTTGACGCTCTTAGAGTAATTATGTTGATACTGAATTTATGTTGATGGGAGAATTGAATGATTGGAACATGCTATTGACTGGTGCTCTACATTGCCCACCGAATGTGGCCGTTTCTGTGCATAATGTTTCCGGTTAGACCAGTGCACTCGGCTGAGCACTTCAAATGCATGTTATGTGAGTGAGCAAATGCTAAGTTCTGCATTTGACTGACGTCAATTGTGTTTTTCAGTTCATCAAATTAGATGATAAATAAATGGTGTTGCTTTTGATTCATCAGTTATTTATTAATGCCCTGTTTTGTGCTTCATAGGAGTAGGCCTAACAGTATTTAACAGATCAATTTTGATCTTCAATGATTTTAGCAGTTGATATTAAGTAAGGCCTCCTGAGCCCAAACCCCATTGACATGTAGTGACGTAGCTTGCTTTGAACAGCATTTTTTTTTATAAAAAAGACATTGTACTTGTGTTATCTGTCTTAGCATTATGTGTTTAAATTTCTGAAAGGGGCACACAGTGCACCACAGATGGTATTCATGTGTCTAAAGTTGCTTGTTTACAAACCATGGCAGAATATGATAGGTACAAAGAATTTCGTCATATGAGCACGCATGCAGCAAAACGTCCGGCCAAAGGCTATGCGGTTAAAAGCAATGTGTGGAAACAGACATGCCAATTTAGTCACAACACTTGCAGACATCCACAGGTGTCTGGTATGAAGACACAATCACTGTGGCCTGTGGCATTTTCTGGTACTTAACTAGGATTGATAATTGTGAGCATCTGTGTTTTAGCCTCTTTGTTAGACTCTTGAAATGTGTTGAGTGTTCTGATATGTATTGTACATACGGCAGATTGCAGCTTATGTACTTGATACCAGAACTGATGGTTTATTGTTTTGCGCATTCTTTTGCGGTAGAGTCTACTGATAGCAAGCATTACTTTTAAGAGCAAATGCCTGTTTCGCTTTCTTCCTTGTGGGTTCTGTCTGTTTATATGCTGGCATGATATTGAGGTTAGAAAACACTTGACAACACAAATTTCTTTGATGGTAAACTGATTGCGTTTTGATTTGAAATTAGTCTGAATGGTTTTACTGTTTTGGTTCTACAGAACTACGGTGATAGAACATAACAATACGTTTTGATTTGAAATTGGTTTGTCTGAATGGTTTGACTGTTTTGGTTCTACAGAGCTACGGTGATAGAACGCAACAATACGTGGTTCAAGGATGATGGAGCTTTGACCAGAGAGTTCTGTGAAGATAGTAAGTTAAACTCTGAATGCTTCTTTAAAATATTTCCTCTCAGTTTCTTATTCAAAGTACGACATTTTGTGATAAGTTCATCGTAATAAACGTCTATGGTATCTAAATCAACACTGTCTAGTCTTTCAAGAAAAATGGCTTTGACTCCTCGAACTTGAACTGATAATTGACATTTTAACCCTTTATTGACCAAATTGCGGTATATGGTAGGGAAAAAATCCTTTACCATTGGACAGTAAAAGGGTTAGGGCACATGAGAAGTAGCTTGTTACAGTTCTTATGTGAATTGTAGATGTGAAAATTGTTGAGTCAAGATGTTAGGAGTGAATGTGTGTGTGTGCGTGCATGTGTGCGTGTGTATGTGTGTGATACTGGCAGCGTCTCTTTCTTCACCGTAGCATGTGAGACATGTGGTGGATTCACTCTTTTGCCTTTATTAGTATTTTTATGATCGCTTATATTCACCCTTATTTATATTCAATGTATATTTACAATTTATTACTATTCATTCGCCTTTATTGCTATTATTTGTTATTTCTTTATCTTTTTATTTCTGCAGTTGTTTCATTGACAGTAAACAGCGGATGTAACTAAGTACACTATGGACTGAAGTAGAGAAAGATTAGTCGAAGCAACCGTGAAACCCTGACTTCTCGGTTTATGTCTCAGTAGTCTGACATTACAAACTATGGTGCACCTAAAGCCGAGGGCAATGCAGAAATGAGGCAAGCGTTGGTTGTAATTGCCTGACCAGATTGACCATATTGCCCGTTTTACATGCTGACCAGCATATGAATTTAAACCCGGAAGAAGCAGTGAGAGCAGCGGTGAAAGGCCAACTCAGCAGAATAACAATCAGCCAGGGATCAGAGGATATGGACTCTCCTGGGTTGGGTTACTTGACGTAAGGGTTTGTTGAAAGCCAGCAGCAGTCAGTGGATGGGTGGTGTACTGCCCCACCCTTCCCTCTTCCCCCCTTTTGCCTTTGTGTCTCATCTTCCATTTCTTGTTGGTTGATTATCATTTATCAACTCATTGTTAAGATTTCATGAAGGTTTTACAGAATGGGATGTTTGATTGGTGTGCTTTTGTTAAGCACCCGTGAAGCCTACGCTGTTTTTCCCAATCCTGTTCCATGTATTGTACATCTCTGGTCCCATACAATTCTATTGTTCCATGCAACCGTGCAACCACGGTACAACCTGATTCTTCTGTATTACCCTGCCATCCGAGTCAGCCTTGTTCACTTGCAACTTATGGTGTCATGTCAACAGCATGAGGCAGGTTGCTTTAAGGGAATCCCAATCTAGTGTGAGGGTCACGCAGTTTACATGAAATTAAATAGACTATCAGAAGCACTCACTAGCCGTATGTGACTTTACTCCATCTGCATTGAGAAGTCAACAACATTTGTCTCTTCATTGCTCCATTTTAACTATTTAAGTACAAGTTATTGGATTGCAGATAGAAGCGGGAATACCTAAAAATGGTTATAATTCAGTACTACGATACTCATTTACAGGTGTCAGGTACTGCTTCCATAATCCCCCAGTCCCATCTTTCAATTGATGTAGCTCCACTTCATCATCCCAACTGTATTAAGGACTTGTTTGTGCTGCTTAGCGTGTGTTTAGTGTTCAGACCATTTGATTTAGTTGTCATCCTTTGATGGCATTTTGGAGCAAATGGTCTGATTAAGATCAGAAAAACCAATGAAGAAAAGCAATCTTTATTACTTCATCAGCGGAAGGAAGATTCTTGTTTAACTGCTCGACCAACGGATGTAATTGCTAATGTCTTGTGGCAATTATTGGCAGTGATGGATGCTGGAGCTGATAATGAAGGCCAAAGAGAAGTTATAGCAATGCCTGAGATGACTCATACAACTTGGAGTTGCAACTGTCACTAATCAAATCCACCTTTTCCTCATCATATTTGGGGCTTCATATTTTGCCTGGATGAGCTGTCTGTTTTTCATCAATGCAGGGCTATACAGTTCTAAGATATACACGGAAGCCACTATGAAACACACACCTCATTAAGACAAAATTCAGTGTGCTGTTACTGAAGCACTTAGCTTTAGAAGTTGGCCTCATTATTACACGACCATAATATCATGCAGTCTTGCTTGCTATGGCTTCCAGTGCTAGCATTCATTCATTCATTCATTCATTCAAGTATTTATATAGCGCCTCTTCAAGGAAACTACTCAGAGGCGCTCCCGACTCCAGTACGGACAAACAGAACAGTTTTTAAGAGTATGAGGAGGAAGTTACGGATGCTCTAGATTTCAAGAGGATGGCAGGCAAATTAGTTAAGGTTGCAGTACATTAAATGAACAAGTTTCAAATACTGTTATTTGAAATTCTGCTTCATTGTATCCAGACCTTTACTATAGGCAGTGATGCCTATGAGGGCATGGGTACATCTCGTTATGACTCATTTGTCTGATGGATGGTTGCTCTTACCCAAGTGTTACATCTGGTAATAAATGTCTGATTAAAACATATTAATATCAGTGATCGTTGGTCCGAGGCTGAGTCATTTGTTCCTGGGACGTGGTGTATGTACCCAGTGATGCAGCGTCCAAGTGATTTATTTTGAACAGCCGGAACGACGGAGAGCGAGAGGTCAGCAGAATTGACTCCAGACTGCTGTGCCTGTGGATCGGCCAAGTACCAGATGACCTTTGAAGGAACGTGGTCTCAGCAATCCCACCCGAAGGATTACCCAACACGTATGTGCATTCACTGTGTCTGTCTTAATATACCCCCACTCCCATATTTCATCTTTCAATGGTTTTGTGAGGCACAATTTGTTCATGAATTGTTTTGTAGTATATTAAGTAGGTAAGTAAGTTAGCATGTAGTTTATTGAACGGCTGCAAACGCACTGTGGGAACATCGAATAGGAACAATCTCAGCGTGAACAATCACAAAAATAATACTAATATGCAATTAAATAATCATTATATGCAACTACAAAATATATTACACTGTGTAATTAATTACCTGGCATTGTGAATTACATTTTGTAAAGTAAGGTTACCTGATGGTTTCATTGACAGTGAGAAATCTGCATTTGATTAAAAGTGGATGTTGAGATCAAATGTAAAATGCTGTATGACAGCGCTCATGAATAAGCTGGTGCCTCGCGCTTGACTTTCGAGTAGCGCTTTAGAAATTTTGAGATTTTGATTAATGTTGTTGAGCATTTTCAATCTAAACAGCATCTGAGGTTGTGTATAGACCAACACGCTTGTAACTGCTTGTAAGCATCAGACATTACTTTTATTAGATACTAGCTTGGGTATACGGCGTTGCCCGGGAGATTTAGGATTCATCCTGCTCCCAGGCAATTCCTTACTACCCCACCCTTACTGCCAGCTCCGCAACCGCCCGCTTCCCGCCCACCCCCACCCATCCCCACTCCACCCCGACCGCACCCCACGTTTCAGGTGAAAAGTGTGAAAGTTTGGTAATGGAATGGAAATTTATAGCGAAAATTTGGGGTTTTGCCCCCAGACACACACACAGACAGACAGAATCTGCTCTTCATTTATATAGATTGGTATGATGTAGATATGTAAAAACGATGTTTATCTCGAAACTCTATGCTAGCAGACAGAGGTTTATCTCTGCTTGTTAAAAGGGTCGGCAGCATCAGGTTATACCGCAGATATATATTACTGCGATGATAGTTTGTAAATGAGATACACAGGCCAGTTACTACAGCATTCAGAGTTTCATTCTTCATTACTCATTTTGACATGCTGCAAATCATGTGCCTTGGTAAAGTATGTTTTGTCTCTGCTCTAGTCTGCGAAAGAGCCTTACACTTGTATATCCATGTGTATGACTGTATAAATGTACATGTATGTGTAATTGTGTGAATATATATATATATATATATATATATATATATGTGCATTATATATATATATATTGTATATGAAGTTACTTTAATAAATTTTCTTCTAATACAATTAAAATGGCACTTCTAAAAGTTGATATGCGTGTTACAATTCATAGAAAGGCGATTACTGCATTGGTCGAACATTGTCGGGGCGTCGCATAGTAAGAACTTCATGGTCTGGCAGTATGGCGACTATGCCACAAAAGGTGTCAAAGAAGTGTGTGAGTTGGGATATCCAAGAACAGCAGAACAGGAAATCCAAAGCCATGTAGGTCTTCTTCTTCTTCATAAAGTGAACCTTGCACCTATAGCATACTTATTAAATGCAACAGTTTATATGAAATTTATTTTATGCACACATACTTTCCATACTGTTGGCATTTGAGTAGAGTGGCTTTACTGAAGTATTTGTACATATTTATCAATGTATTTTGTGTAGCTAAATTTATGGTACTTCTGAAAGTGCTGCTTTAGTTACATAGTTATTGTTTATTATGAGGGAACATTTTGAACATGCTGACTTGGACTTCTGATAAGTCTTTTAATGCATCAATGCTTTTAATGTTTGTTTGTATGTATGTGCACTTGTTATAGCACCCCTTCAAGCACTCTACTCAGAGGCGCTCCCGACTGCAGAGCGGACACTACATCGGAGTTAATGTTAATTAGTGTGTACGTATAATGACAAGGCCTATGATCACATGTGAGTAGGAACCTGTTATTCATTTATAATAAGCATTTATTACAACACAAACATGTCTGTTATGTTATTATTTAACTTCTTGACATACTTTGGGGTTTAATGGCTTTTTGTGTGTGAAGTTGCAGAGATCTAGTTGTGGAACGAACTGGTATTTGTGTAGGGCCATGTCTAGTTTCTCTTCGTGTGCATCTTGTTTGGATACACATTGTGTTGTTTGTTATTTTGTTTGGATACACATTGTGCCCTTTGTTTGCTCTTGAAACTTAGAGTCGAGAAGTTCGGAGTATCATCAAGACTTCGGGCATTTGGTGGAGCGAACCGCACGGCATTAATCAGAAGAGAGACGGACGGTTTAGCACTGACAGACGTCGCCATCTTGTCTCAATGTTGACTATGGTTGGGCCAAGTCCTGACTGGTGTGTTGGTAAGTTTTCTCAAATCTAATCTTTGTTGTATCTGTTGAAGAGTTTCCTAGCTTTGTATAAACTTCAGACTACTCTTTTGGACAACCCTTCTGACTGGACACAGCATTTGTGAATAAGCTGTTGCCCTGCTGCGCTTGACTTTCGAACGACACTTTAGAAATTTGGAGGTTACGATTATAAATCTGTTTAATTTGAGACCAGTAAATTTGTGAATACTTTCATCAATATTGACATTTAATTTCTATGTGCTTGGCTATAAGCCAAGATGTTGAAGTCAACTCCCTTTAGGGATTCCAGTTAATTCAAGATCTGTGTTCCAAAGATACGCTCTTGTTTATGGGTGATTCGTTCGTTCTATGGATGTATATATCAAAATTGAAATTGATTCATAGCCCTGCAATGACTGAAAATCATTTCACATTTCTTTTCCGCTCTTGTGAACGCTGTATTGAACTGAGTACCGGTATATCAACTTCGCACTCAGTGTGACCTCCCGAAGACTAAGCAGACTGACTATTGCAGACTTGATTTTGTAATACCAGTCAATAAGCTGGTAGCCATGGTAAGTCTTTGTGTAGTGCTGAGAAATGTAGAAGATTTGCATAACTATAACCACAAATTTTATTGCTTCATGTGGCAAATTATCGACATATGGCAAACTAATGTGTTAAACAAACTGAAGACAAAGGGATAGGAACCCTTAAGGGGTGAAGGTCTCGCTAACAGGTTTAACCCATGTATATAACGAAATGGCGACCATTTATAATGTGAAGCGATTAGGATAAATTTATGTTGCCGCAACTAAGACAAAGATAAAAAGCTGACAATAAGAAAACTGACAAAAATCAAGTGTGAGACATCTACATTACATTTACATCACCGATAGTAAGGTGAGATGTTGGTGCCTAAAACTGACCACCCAATTTTGTATACATGTGTAGGATAGTTGAGCATGTGAGTTCTGTGAGCGCTTTATATGAATGGTTGCTACGGTACTTGGTACCTTGAAGGTACTAATTGGTGCCTCATTTTAGCTGATGGGTGAAATGTTGTGACTTGTGATCAATGTTGTTAGTGTGCGCTTCTGTGGAAAGCACGCGGAAAACTAGAGACCAAATTATGTACAGTGAATAAGAAATGTATTCAAACAGATGACTATGGGAAATGTATCATTTGTTGCGCTTGATGACATTGCGTGATCATTGTGTGGAGGACAGTCCCACAGTAGCCAGATGGAATATTTTATTCACTGCACAGAACCAGTATTGTTCAATCTGATTCCTCTTGTTGATCTGAAACCGATCTCTGTCCTCCTGCTCCAGAAGCCAGCTATAACGATTACAGAGTCGGTTTTTGCAATCCTCATCTGGCCTTAAGGCTCACCTCTTCCTGTCAATTAATTCCCTGTTTGCAGCCACTCTGCCTCAACAGATTGACCCTGAAATTGAGTGGATTTGCAGCTAAGCGCTGTGATGGGCCATTGTGGTGGGTGGTTGGTGCCCCGCTGGGGTAATGGTGCCACAGAACGTATATAAAACAAGATTAGGTTTGATCGGATTAATTACATTGCATTAAGAGAACAAGAGATGGTCAATGAATGTCAATGTGGTCAGTAATACATGTTCTTAAGTGGGACAATTGCACAAACAAACAGTCTTTGTTACCACTGCAAGACATTTCCTTTATGCTTTGGTAAATATAGATGCGTATTTGCTTAATTCTTTACGTAATAAATTGCTCGGCTTTGAAAAAAAATACGAATTTTGCATTTCCTTCAATTTCAAAGCTGTCTGCATTGCCAGTATGTGCAAATATTTTCAAAATGTTTGCTGTTGATGGTTTTGCAACACTTTTTATGCCAGACGCTCCTTTATGTGATATTTCTATACCTTTGGACATAACAAAGTAATAACATTTGATTAAATTGTGTCATTCTGAAAGCTTTCTTCACTTACCGGTGATCTGAAGCAAAGCCATTAATGACATCTAGCATCAATATACGCCGGCTCAGAGAGTGCCTCTGATTAGTTTTGTTCCTGTAGTGGTGCTATATAAATGTTCAAATGCAATTGCAAAGCATTGGCCGGTTGCTGGCAACGTTCTTTGGATGCAGTTAAGTCACTGTGAAAAACGTCGTAATTTAGCTTCTTTATTGCTCCTTTATGGATCATGTTCCGCATTGCTCCAGTAACTCTTGACTGTTATGTCCTGCAGTCTATTGAGTAGCACCATCCAATTACGTCATCGTCTCTCTAAAAGGATTCTCAGATTTGCTGAGATGTTGCCAGATCTTGCTGCATTAAATATTTCTTTGTCTCAATCTTGATTGCAAAAAAGGATTTCTTAGCCGGATATGGATACGGAAGCAGGAGGAAGTGGAAAGATATGTCTGCCTATTCCATGCAGTGGGATGGATTGAGTGCTGTGGAACAATGTGATTGTCCATGACGACGATGATATTATTCTGTTCGGTTTAATTCTGTTGATGCATCATCGTCCAATCTAATTAACGCAGAGAGCTGAGATCCGGGAGAAGAAGACATTTGAGTCGTGTTTGTTGTCTTGTGTAAAACAGGAATATGGAATCATTTCTTTGATTTTATTAACGCTCCTTCGTTTGGCGTGATGCCTTCCTCTTCAGAATAGGATTGGAATGATGTATTGATTTATCTCTCCACTCCGTACATTAGTTCTGATCGTTTACGATGAGTGTAGTCTTTCTCTGATTGAATTTTTAGCTTTCTTGCTCTGCTGAGCGTAGAAAATAGCTTCAGTGTGTTGGTTTTATATTGCAACACCACTGCACTGCGCTTGATTACAGAATTAAAATTACACTCACTTGATTTGACGAAATCCACACAAAAACTCAGAAGTTTGAAACATTATCATTCCTTAACTTCTTGCCATACCATTTTTGTGGCACAGTGATGGAAAAATGTCAATGCAGTAAAATAGATATCAATACATTCGTGATTTGCATTAGTGTTGAGGCCAATATTATTGTTGTTGTAATTATTGCTCAGTTTGTTGTATATAAAACATAAAAATAAATAGTAAAATATAAAAATAACTAATAAATTGATAAAAGTAAGATGCAGCCAAGGCCAGAGGAAAGACTGCTGTAGACCTACACGTTGTTGTTGTTATATATAAAGTGATACAGAAATTCAAATCTGCGTTGTGGTTAGCCAGTGACCAAACTATATGAAAAGCTATTGGGTATCTAGATGTCTAAAAACCGGTAACGGTGATGTTGCTGGCTTTGAGGTGTTTCTTGATTCAAGAACCAGAGAAGAACACTGACTTAGTGCGGTGCTCGTGAATAAGCTTGTGCCCTGTGCATGGCATTCGAGTGGCAATTTAGAAGCTTTGAGGTTTGCTATTATGATTAGTCGGTTTGTTTCATTCAGGCAGCACCATGGACTGCACAAAAGCACATTGCAGTTTGCACCTTGGCTCAGCAAAAAGATGATGCCTTGAAGAAAGATCTCGGGCTGCTGAGAGAAAGATGTAGGGGGAGACAAGTGATTCAATGCTGGTTTATAAGTGCTTCTTTTTTTAATAGGTCAGACAAATCTGCAACAAGCAATGTGTGGCAAGTCATGTAGGACTAAGGAGTTTGCATGAGAAGACGCATGCAGCAAAATGTGAGTTGGATGTTTTGGATGTGTTGAAGCCTATTGACATCAAGATCTCAAGAGATAAACTTGTGTGAAAACGATGTTGGCATAAAATCAAGATGAGAGCAGATAAGATATGTTGTTGCATTTCTCTGGTAAGGGCAGATCTTATGTCAGGTATTGCCCTGACCTGAGAGAAACAAGATTTGCAATATGTAAGGTAAAATGAGAGATTACTGTTCGGACCTACCTAAGTGTTTTGACAGCTCTTGACAGAGGAACACCAGTGCCAGTAAGGTCAGTACTGGATTGAGAAGGGAGAGAATACAGACGTTGGTGTGAACTACTGGCCTACTTCCTTTTCTCAGTCTGCATTGCATCCAGAATTTGTGTCATAATGAAGTATGTTGTAAGTTTTGGTATCCGTTGAAAATGTCGCGAAGAAAATGTCGCGGTCAAAATGTCGCGGACAAAATGTCGCGGATAAAAATGTCGCTGATGTATAATGTCGCCTTACAAAATGTCGCGAAAATGTGACATTTTCCCCGCGAACAAGCTTCTATTTCTCGCTCGTTATTTTCGTCAATCCAGCTTCTATTTCAGACATAGAAATACCTTCATCCAGCTCTTATTTCTCATGCTTTATTTTCGTCATTCGAGCTTCAATTTCACCTGTAAAAAACCATCATCCAGATTCCATTTCTCTTGCGTTCTTTCATCAATCCAACCTCCATTCAACTTGTAAAAAAACCTTCATCCAGATTCCATTTCTCTTGCGTTCTTTCATCAATCCAACCTCCATTCAACTTGTAAAAAAAACCTTCATCCAGGTTCCATTTCTCAATGCGTCACAATCGGATTGACGAAAATAAGACATGAGAAATAAAAGCTGGATGAAGGTATTTATAGGTCTGAAATAGAAGCTGGATTGACGAAAATAAAGCATGAGAAATGGAAGCTGGATGAGAGTATTATTATATATGAAATAGAAGCTGGATTGACGAGAATAACGAGCGAGAAATAGAAGCTTGATGAACCGAACATGAGCACCCTCGCAGGCTACGATAAAATACGGAAATTGAACAAACTCGCAAACAAACGCGGTAACGGTCGTGCGCGGTAACGATCGTGCGCGGTATTGAAAATCGCGGTATTGTGCGACATTATAATTCGCGACATTATGCATCAGCGACATTTTTATCCGCGACATTTTGTCCGCGACATTTTGACCGCGACATTTTCTTCGCGACATTTTATATGGGAACCGTAAGTTTTAACTTGACCCAGTGTAGGCTACAACGGTAATGAATGTCTGAGTGCAACAACCATCTGTAAGTTATTTTGTCTGTGTTTTAGGTATAAGTGCAGTGGATTTGTGCCTGCCAAACTGCACTTGGACTAAGGAACTTACCTTTGATCTCTACCCATGGGATGCAGGTACCGATGATGGAATCTCTTTCATGGTTAGTTTTGGTGTCAACTTTAATTATTTGTGCTAATTTATTTATGTAATTATGTAAACTTATTGTCTGACTCCGCCACAATGTTTTATTTAAGAAATGAAGACCTTGCACAACTAACAAACTAACTGTTGTGGTTATACAGTTTACATTTGGCATTTAAATTTAGAGTGCCAGGGTGAAAAAATTATTAATCAAAGAGTAAATGGGTATATTTGCAGGCTCAATATTTTTATATATTTCATGTGCCAGGTAGTGGTGTGTCTATCTGCTTAACAACCTATAAACAGAAATACATATATAATATATGTAATTACTAAATATGTATATAAATATATACACTATATACATACCTAGGCAGAATGTTGTGGCAGTGATGGCTGAAAAAGTAATCATTCTGTGTGTGAGCAGTTTTAATTAATTGGCTTGCAGCATTTATTGATAGGCCCATCAAGAAATTCCATCTGAAGTTGTCATTATGTTCTGAGGTAGGATACAACGAATAGAGTTGTATCATGATGTTATCTAGCACATTGGCAAACAGTTCTTAGAGTATTGCTACTTATCTTTGATCGAAGAAAGCAGTCTCTCAAGGTAACCCCAAGAGGTAAGCATGGCTATGAAGTGGCATACGCAGGTGGGGGCCAGTCCTCACCTTTGCCTCTTGACCTTCAAACCTTTCTCTCACGTCATGTTCCAACTGACATTGCTGCTTTCTCCCTACATTGGATTTGAACCCTTGTCCTTTCATTGATTGTACTAATCACTGGACTATCTTGTACTCATGCGATTTATCATGCCTTCTATTGAACGACATTACAACTGTGTACCTCCAGCAGTTTATTAGACGAGGAGCATATTCATTCTCTACTTATCATAAAGCTCTCCTATTTTGATATCGTTGGACAGCTGTGTTCACAGAACAGTCCTTTAAAAGCAGTGCCGCATTATATACTCAGGAAGGCATCAACTAAGCATTATGCTGCTTAAAAGACAGTTGTTTGCTGTTACTATGACGTTGCTCTGAGATGCTATAAATCGTGTTAAGCAATACTGCTTAGCCACGTACATTCATTTCCTCTACCACTGCCATTATTACCATCATCAATGGTGTGCCTCTGTGTGTAGCATCTCCCGCTTCCTGAACTCTGTCAATCAATGACCTCTGTCTTGGGCTTGTAATAATTATAATATTAAGACAATCCGTATGGTGCCGTAGCTCAGTTCGTATAGCGCCATAGCTGAGCCAATGCCAAAGGAAAGGGCGCTGATTACATGAGTTCAAAAAGATAATGGCAGTCATATGGTTGTTTAAAGCAGATCTAGATCTTGAGCTTTGATTTAAATGCCTCCAGAGTTGACTCGTTTTACATTCTTACATGGTCAGACATGGTGTGTCCTGAAGTTTAGCAGGTAGTAATCTGCCTGTACGGATTCATGTGCGTATGAGCCGTTTGACTGACTAGTCTATTACAGCTCTTACTCCAGCTCCTTAGTTCGCCGGATATAATGGCTTTGACTGTCCTTGCATGGTGGTCCTCCTGTCTTAAACATCCGGAGTCTTCTTGAACGCAATCATTTTTGAAACGTGAATCTGCATTGATTGCCAGTGGCCTGAGACATTAATGAGAAAGACAGACAGACAGACACACACAGCCACACACACAAAGACAGACAGAGACAGAGAGCAAGGGAAGAGGGAGAGACAGAGAGAGCGCATGCTATTTGAATCTCTGTTTGTACAACAGAAACTCATTATAACATTGTCACATGGAAACATATCAATAACCACCTTATAACATGGTTGCGTTATAGCTTATTCATTTTATACAGTCGAGAAAATTTGGGATGCATCTTTCTGACCGCCTGTATCAGAATTCGTGTTGTAACAAAGCATGTTATAACGTGTTTCTCGTGTATGTACGTATTTCAGTCGCCGAATAAAAAGAGTGATCCACAGCAGAAGATACATCGAATAACGAACGCTTTTCCAAACAATGTCGCTTCTCCTTTCTACGGAAGGGAACCGGTGAAGCCGCTTGCTTCACTAAAAATAGAACGTCTCAGTGCAAACGATGGAAGTGACTCTTCGTGTCTGAGTGACGACGCAGATGACTCGGATGTGGATATAATAGGAGGAGGTGGAGCTGGAGGAGGAGCAGCTGGAGTGGATGGTGTATCGGAAATGGATAAACAAAAACTGATGATGACGCAAGATGGTAATCTTCGCTAAAAGTTTTGGATGTCTTGCATTTTATACAGCAGAAACTCATTTAACACTGTCACATGGAACCATATCAATAACCATCTTAAAATGTGGTTGCATTATAGCTTCTGTGAAATTTCTAAATTTTTCTCAATTCTCTCTATTTGTTCTTTGTTTTTAGAATTCCTGCATATTTTTTCTTCAGCAGTCTGTACTTTTTCAGATTGCTTTGCATTGTCTGCTTTTTCAGGATTTTCTGCATAATTTCCTAATTCTCTGACTTTTCTGCCTTTTGTAAATTTTCGTAAATTTCTCCCTTATGCCATTCAAGTGTGTTAGATAAATCTGTTCAATATTCCTGCTGTTGATTTTGATTGAATTATTTAACTGAATTAGGCAAGTGCGCTCTTTCTGCGTGGGACGATTGGTCCGGATGTTCCGTGACGTGTGGGGTCGGACAGAGATCTCGAAGACGCACGTACGTGAATGCGATGGTCGACGAAGCAATGTGTGGACTACCAGTCGTCGAGTCTGAGAACTGCATTGGTTTGTTATCACGCACTGACTTACTAATATAATTATTGCTATTATTGCTATTATTGCTTTTATTGCTATTATTGCTTTTATTGCTATTATTGCTTTTATTGCTATTATTGCTTTTACATCACCTTCCTCACACTCCTTTATCCATCACACCTCGGGCTTTTCAAGACACTCAACTTAAGACACTCCTTTTCCATAAATCTTACCCTGTCTCCTCTGATCCTCCATCCTCCAATTCTCGACCCAGAAGACACCCACCTTAGTAGCTGTTCCGCCCTCTCCTGATTCTATGGCAACTCAACCCCGACCGCCATGGACTACTCTTGCGGACGACCCTTTTGACTCAACGCTGCGCTCGTGAATAAGCTGGTGCCCCCGTGCATGGCTTTCGAGTGGCACTTTAGAAATTTGGAGATTACGATTAGACTAATGTTGAGAGTCATTTTTTCAAAGTTTTTGTTGACTATTTTTTGTGGAGGAAGGATTCAATAATGGAAGCCTTACCTTTTGCATGTAGGTAATTAATGTTTACGCAGATTACCATTAAAATGCTGACCAGAATCCAGTTGCTTCAGAACAGTTTTGGGATTGCGTACATTCCATGCACCCAAGCAATGGAATCGGCTTTCGCTCTCGCTTCATAACTCAAATTCACTTCCTTCCTTTAAAAAGCAGCTCAAAACTCACCATTTCCCTTTGCTATCTAACCGTATCTTCTCTTAACAGCTTGATTTCTGTAACTTGCATAAGGTCACACCGAAATGTAAATCTGAGGCGTGGTCCATGCCTCAGATTTACATTTCGGTGTGACCTTACGCAAGTTACAGAAATTTTTTATTAATAATAATATCCCACAAGATTTACTTTGCAAGTTTCTGTCCACATAAAAAAGTAGATCTTGTGGAATATTATACTGGTTTACCAGATGTCAACCTTAACTACTCTGAGTGGCTTAATGAGTCCCATGACTTTAGATGATAATGTACTTAATGCGTCTAAGATAACCAAAAGTATCAATTTTTGTTTTCTACATGCTTCCAAGATGTTTACTGATTGAGCACCCAGAACATGTTCAATATAGATCTTTCCATTGGTGAAGTTTAATTGTGCTCGCAACATTTGTCATGCTGTGCAGGACTTGAAAACGAATGTGAAACAATCGAAGAGGACTGTGCTGTCACTCAATGGTCCAACTGGTCCCCTTGCAGCGTTTCCTGTGGCAAGGGAACCAGAGAAAGGCGCCGTTTCTATCTGACAAAGGAAGACATGGTGCGATGCAATCGAACGACAGAAGAGGTCGCAATGTGTGCAGCCGCAATTCTCGACTGTGATGCAGCGAAAGCACATAGGAACTTCACAGGTAGCTATCTCGCGTTTCTCGCCTGAAGACATGGTTCTTTGTGCCTTTGTCACGTTGAACATGTGCTCTAAGAATAGACGAGTTGGTTGATTGTAGCATAGGCAGTGCTTTTGTAAGGTAAAGGAAAGGTGTTATAATAATTATCTTGAGTCAATAATACTTTTTGTGTATTAACTATTGCCTCAGACTATCTGCAAGAGCTCTCTTGCTCCATGGGTATCTAAGTCCACCACCCTTTGTTCTGCACGGTGTCCTGTCATTAGTGAGCAGGACAAAAGTGTGCCGACAAAGTGCACCGACATAAGCGCAAACCGTCATTAGCGCGCAGGACAAATGCGCGCTGACACAAGCAAGCAGTCAACCAGATATAGACTTACAAACACAGACAAAAACTGAAGAAACTCACTAACAAACTCATGTGTAATTGTCCAGCAAATATGCAAATAACGTGAACAACGGCAGAAAAATATAGTGTCGAAAACAAAGTGTTCGATATTTAAATTGCGAATATAGTCTACTCTAATCAATGTTTTTGAAGGATATATAGTTCACAAGTTAACATGTGTTGTGTTTGCTTAGAACTTTCACACTGAGATGTTATATGCGAATGCATCTAGTAGGCCTAGATAGGGAGCCCCCTCTTTTGGTTTCCTTAGAAGTCCCATCAATCAGCTTTATGCAGTCATTTTGGTTTATATATATGTGCCACTGAGCAAATATGCAGCTAGTAGGTAGTTAGTCTCCTATAATCTTTATGTTTCCTTTGAAGTTTCATCAATCAGCAATTAAAATTACAAAGCAGTGGTTAAATTAATTTCTTATTTGTGGACAAACAACTTTCATCAAAACAGGTGGTTGAATCAATGGAGTGGGGAAAGGCTTTTAACATAGGCCACATCATACATGTAGGTGAGAAGTATATAGGTGGGTATTGCTTTCAATTATGTTAGACATAGTACTACCTTTTGGTCCACACCGCACGCTTATGTCGGCGCGCATTTGACCTCTGCGCACTAATGTCGGCGCGCAGGGGTGCTCTTGGTTCCAATTCACATGAGCTGCAGCTTTGCATAATCAAGGTTTTTCCGTGGTGGGTCCAGTGGTCTGGAATGGGCTCCCACGCAAGCAACATCTGCATCTTGGGGTTCTTACTGAAGTATTTAATTATAAACTCAAAACTGTAGTTTTTGTCGTGCTAGAGTTGGGAATGCTTCTGAGTAATCCCCTTGAAAAGGCGCTATAGAAAGTTTTGAATGAATGAATGAATTAATTGCTACATGGTATATACTGGCCATAAGTGGGGCCCGGTGGTGTAGTTGGTAAATTCGTTGCCTTGCAGCCGCAGGGTTGCAGGTTCAAATACATCGAAAGCTGCCGCGTAGGGACCTTGGGCAAGTCCTTCACTCACAATTGCTAAGCGCTTCGACATGAAACTTCGATTCAGTGTCCGCGCTGTAGTTAGGAGTGCTTCTGAGTAGAAATCTTGAAGGAGCACTATGACAAGTGCACATACATACATAAGTTATTTGTTACATAATAATGGCATAATTTGTTACATAATAATGGTGTTCAACAAGTCTTTACCAGTACCATTTATGCTTTCTTCTTACAATATTAACGTGTGCCTCGGTTATAAAGCTATTTTGCTCTAAATATGATGTAACGTGATATATTGATACTGCCAATGTCTGTTAATATGTATTTGCATTTACATATATAAATATATGATTTTATATGTAATTATATATATATAATTTATTATTATATATGTAATCTAAACCTATAAAAACAAGTCGTAACATTTTAATGAACCAATTTTCTTCTTATCCACCAGACCGATTTTTCTCAATATTTACAAAAATACTTTTTAGCATCACCGGGGAACACTATCGGGCTTCGCGATCAAAAAATCTTACCGTTTCCTGAGATTGAAACATTTCATTTTCCATCCAATCCTAACGCTGTGTTTAAGACGCCATTTTATTTGCTTTCAACCATATTTTCAACAGACATTGAAACTCTGAAACCAGTACATCAATGACGTCACGGACCATTTTAAAATTATAGCGCTTTGTGCCGTTAATTAATATCTATACCGTATATGTATCACTAGCCTATTTAAGACGCAATAGTTTTCACCGATCGGTTTTTAACGAACCAATAGATTTTTAACCTCATTTTTCGACGAGGGCAGATCTTTTGACACGCGGTTTCGCAAAAATGCTGACTATAGAGCAAACATGGATGGGTGTGAGCTGGGTTGGACCGAAAACCTAAATGTCACGGGCAACGCTGGGCACTCAAAGTGGTTGGACCGGGATGGGGCCGATGGAAGAAGGCGAGGTGGGAATGGCGACCAGAGTGGGACCGGGTTGGGGCCGATGTAAGACGAGGTGAGATGGGCGGCGTGGGAGCGGAGTCAGGCGTGGCTGGGAAATAAAAATCGAAATTTCCCGGGCAACGCCAGGTAGATCAGCTAGTTTATTATATGTATGCAAAAGTCTATAAATAATATATGAAACTGTTTGACCCTTGTACTGGCTCCTATGTTTATTTTGGATCTACCTTTTGAAATCAAAAGCTGTTGTAACAGTTAGAGTCACTAGAGTCAGTTTTAGTGGTCAGGCCTAATTATTTGATTTCAAGTTTTTGATAATTTTCTGGGTGTCTTGTTTTTCAACTGTGCAGCCATTTGTTCTCTGCCGAGTTTGGCTGGTCCATGTCGCGGGAACTTTGAGAGATGGTACTTTGACGTTCAGATGCAGAAATGCCTTCCATTTGATTATGGAGGTTGTCGTGGAAATGAAAATCGCTTTGAAACAATGGACGAATGTACTGAAGCCTGTTCTCTGTCCAGTGACAGTGAGCAACCAACACAAAGCACAATAACCACACCTGGCAAGTAGTCTTCACTTGTTGATCTATTCACATATGAATTTACTTTGCAGCTTTATTAAATATATAGAAGTTTTTATGTACAAGATGAAGTTGTTGAAGTTTTTAAGAGGAAATTTTTTTCGTATGTTGAGAAGTTGCAGAAGTGCTCTACACAAAACCATCTGTAAGATTATTGATTCATGTAGGATGGAGAAAATGGATCATGTCGGTCGCTAGAGCTCAGAGAGCTGAAAGCACAAGGTGACAAGGTATGATGTAGAAATTGTAGATGTATATACACATGTAGGCTATAGTCATCCATGCAGAAGCATATAATAAATTCCCATCATCGAGACTCAGGAGGAGAAAGGAGGTAGAGGAGCTGTTGAGGGTGGGTTTTCGATGGGTCCAGAATGATTGTATGGCAGAGAATAAGATGGTTCAGCATAAAAATTCTTGAAGAGGTGGGATTTTAATTTTGAGTGGAAAGTCTGAATGGAGATAGATAGAGGATAATGAGGAAGGCCATATGAGGTTGTGTGGCAATACTGGTGGAGGAACGAAAAAGTTGCGGAATACAGAAGCTTGTTCCAGAAAACTGTTAAAATATAAAGGCTGCTTGTTTACACTGTTCTTCATTCATTTATTCACATGAAACATTGCTAATACGATCAGATTTTTTATATGGTATGTTTTTTGTAATTGCACAGCCAAATGTTCTTTGCCAAGCTTCACTGGTCCGTGTCGTGCTAACTTAGAGAGATGGTACTTCGACGTTCAGATGCAGAAATGCCTTCCATTTGTTTACGGAGGTTGTAATGGAAATGAGAATCGCTTTGAAACAATGGATGAATGTACAGAAGCCTGTTCTTTGTTCCAAGACACTGATGAGCGTGTTCAAGAACCAACACATAGAACATTAGCTACACCGGGTATGTGCGCTTTGCCCATTGATTTATTGACATGTGAATTTTCTTTACAATCTTATTTAATATGTCCAATTTTTTATATAAAAGATGAAGTTATCGAAGTGTATGAAACAATAAAAATGTTTATACTTTGTAAATCTTCTGATGTCCCCTAGACTAGACCATCTGGAAGAGTCTTGAACCTAGCTGTCCATATTACATGTTGCACACATCCATACAGAGTCCGAGATCTGCAGAGTTTGGTTGCCCGGGGGACTAGAGAAAGTGGATTTTGTTTATGGCAAAAAATTGGGAAGGCAGAAGATCAGATGGATTGAGGTAGGAATTATTGTAGAGGTGAGACTTTAAGTTTGAGTGGAACATCTGAGAGGGTATAGAGAATCCTGAGGCAGATGATGATGGTGGTACTGGTGGTCGAACAAACAATTTACAGAATGCCAGAGGGCGATGATTCCAGAAAACTCAGAAAACAGTGAAATTGCTTGTCCACACTGTTTTTGATTTTTCATCTACTTAAATACTTGATATGGTCAGAATTAATGCGTTTCTTATTGTACAGCCAAATGCGCTCTGCCGAGTTTGGAATTCTTCAATAGGTGAGAAAGCTAGCTAGGTGAGACAGATATATGAGGTTGAGGCAGATAATGATGGGTAAGTGGCAGTACAGGTGGTGGAGAAAATATTTGTGAAATTCAGAAACCATGATAGTTCAGAAAAAGTCCAATGTAGAAAATGTAGAAAAGTTAACTTGCTTGTTTGGGCTGTTTCTCGTGTGTTTTGATCTTTTGTCGATTTGTTATAATTCTATGGTCAGAATTATTTATGGAAAATGTGTTTTTTAATTGAACAGCCAAATGTTCTCTGCCAAGTGTCACTGGTCCATGCCGCGCGCACTTTGAGAGATGGTACTTTGACATTCAGATGCAGAAGTGTCTGCCCTTTGTTTATGGAGGTTGTCAAGGGAATGAGAATCGTTTTGAAACAATGGATGAATGTACAGAAACTTGTTCCTTGTCTCATGACACTGAAGAACGTGTCCAGGAACCAACGCAAAGAACTATAGCCAGCCATGGTGGGTGTGGCTCTTAGTTCTATTTCTAAACTAATAAGTTTTTTTTACCATTTTACATACTGAAATGTTCGATCCAAAACATTTATGTGTGCCTTCTTCCGTATTGTCAACCTATTCTATTAAATGAATTGATGTTATTAATTGAAGCTTTTGAATGGAAATATTATTAGTTTCTACATTGATAACCAGTTGAAGCTGAAATTCCCTACACAAACACATCTTAAAGAAGATTGAACTAAGCTGTTCACATTGTTTTGTGAACTTGTCAGCTAGTCATCCATTCATGATCATAAACCAAATATCTAAAGCAACACTTAAAGGCTAAATGCAAGGCATTCTTATTCTTGAGTGTTGCATCAAGTTAAATGAGTTGTTCTGATATGCTAAATTAAGATTGGAGTCTGATTGCCAGAAAGACCCAAGAGAGAAGACAGTGGAGCTGCTATGGTAGGTTTTATTTAGATTGAGAAAGATTGGAAGGTGGAGGATCAGATGAGCCAAGTATTAATTCTTGAATAGGTGTGAAAGCCTAAGGAGTGACAGGTTGAGGTAGATAATGATGGGTAAGTGGCAGAACAGGTGGAGGAGCAAATATTTGTGCAATTTATGTAGGATCATAAAACTGACAAAATTAAAATTCCTTGTTAGTGGTTTTTTAAAACATTTTTGATCAGTTGTTTGTATATTGTAATTATATCATCATTTAATTGTTTTTGTGAATTGTGTCTTTTAATTGCACAGCCAAATGTTCTCTGCCAAGTGTCACTGGTCCATGTCGCGCGCACTTTGAGAGATGGTACTTTGACGTTCAGATGCAGAAATGTCTGCCATTTGTTTATGGAGGTTGTGGTGGAAATGAGAATCGTTTTGAGACAATGGATGAATGTACAGAAACTTGTTCCTTGTCCCTTGACACCGAAGAACGTGTCCAGGAACCAACACAAAGAACTGTAGTCAGCCGTGGTGAGTGTGGCTTGTGAATTTACTCCTGAATATATAAGTTTATTTTACCAATTTGCATATTGAAATGTTCGATGCCAAAAATTAAGTTTAAATCTTTGCGAATTACAGTACAGGTGGAGGAGCAAATAACTTGTGAAATTTCAGGACCAAGATAGTTAGAGAAAAGTAGTAAAAAGTCAACTTTCTTGTTTGTGCTGTTTTTCGTGTTTTTTTTCATTTGTTTATATGCTTTAATTAAATATATAATCAGAAGTATTTATGTAAAATGTGTTTTCTAATTGTACAGCCACATGTTCTCTGCCAAGTGTCACTGGTCCATGTCGCGCGCACTTTGAGAGATGGTACTTCGACGTTCAGATGCAGAAATGTCTGCCATTTGTTTATGGAGGTTGTGGTGGAAATGAGAATAGTTTTGAAACAATGGATGAATGTACAGAAACTTGTTCCTTGTCCCTTGACACCGAAGAACGTGTCCAGGAACCAACACAAAGAACTGTAGTCAGCCGTGGTGAGTGTGGCTTGTGGATTTATTCCTGAATATATAAGTTTATTTTACCAATTTGCATATTGAAATGTTCGATGCCAAAAATTAAGTTTAAATCTTTGCGAATTACAGTACAGGTGGAGAAGCAAATAACTTGTGAAATTTCAGGACCAAGATAGTTAGAGAAAACTAGTAAAAAGTAAACTTGCTTGTTTGTGCTGTATTGATGTATTTTGATCTTTTGTTATGTATTATAACTATATAGTCAAAATTATTTATGGAAAATGTGTTTTCTAATTGTACAGCCACATGTTCTCTGCCAAGTCTCACTGGTACATGTCGCGGCAACTTTGAGAGATGGTACTTTGACGTTCAGATGCAGAAATGTCTGCCATTTGTTTATGGAGGTTGTGGTGGAAATGAGAATCGTTTTGAAACAATGGATGAATGTACAGAAACTTGTTCCTTGTCCCATGACACTGAGGAACGTATCCAGGAACCAACACAAAGAACAATAACCATCAGTTGTGAGTGTGGCTCGTAGATCTATTCCTGCACATATATAAGTTTATTTTACATACTAAAATGTTTGATGCAAAAAATTAAGTTTTACTCTCTGTGGTTTGTCAGCCTGTTCTATTAAATGAATTGATGTTAGATATTGAAGTCGTTGAATGGAAATATTATGGTACTATTTTCTATGCTGGTAACCTGCTGAAGCTGGTATTCCGTACACAAACGCATCTTGAGAGGCTTGAACCAAGCCGTTCACATTGCTTTGTGCTCACACAGCTAGTCATCCATTCAGAATCTTAATCATAAACCAAATTTCTAGAGCACCACTTAAAAGCTAAATGCAATGCATCAGCTTATTCTTGAGAGTTGGCTCAAGTCAGAAGAGTTGTCCAGAAATGCCAAATGGAGATTAGCGTCTGACTGTCATAGAGACTGGAGAGAGGTGACGGTGGAGCTGCTAAGGTATATTTCATTTACCATTGATTGAGAGAGATTTGAAGGTGAAGGATCGGTTGAGTCAAGTAGGAATTCTTGAATAGGTGAGACCTTTAGGCTATTTGTATTGGAAAGGTGCATATGACATAATTAAATATGAGGTTAGGCAGATGGTGATGGGTAAGTAAGTGGCAGTACAGCTGATGGATCAAATATTTGTGAAATTCAGGAGCAAGATAATTCTAGAAAACTGGTATAAAGTCAACTTTCTTGTTTGTGCTGTTTTTCGTGTGTTTTTTTCATTTGTTCATATGCTTTAATTAAATATATAATCGGAAGTATTTATGTAAAATGTGTTTTCTAATTGTACAGCCACATGTTCTCTGCCAAGTGTCACTGGTCCATGTCGCGCGCACTTTGAGAGATGGTACTTTGACGTTCAGATGCAGAAATGCCTTCCATTTGTTTATGGAGGTTGTCATGGGAATGAGAATCGTTTTGAAACAATGGATGAATGTACTGAAGTCTGTTCTTTGTCCCATGAAACTGAAGAGCATGTCCAGGAACCAACACAAAGAACAACAGATGTCAAGCAAGGTAATTAAGCAATCAGTTTTGAACTGATTAAATATTTGAACCATCTTTTATGGATATTTGTCAGTAATATGTGACCCATCTGCACAAAACCAGTCATAAGTCGGAAATCTTTCTTTCAAGAAAACAAACTAAACTAGAGCAAGGTCAATATTTTCCAATTTTTAGATTATTGCAGAAAATTATTTTTAAAATTATTTTTTGGGCAAATAACCAAACAGTTTGAGTTAAAGTAACATTGCAGAGTATTATTTGAATGATTTCTTGCAAGTTATGATTTGCAATTTCAAGTGGGGTGGCAAAACCTGAGGATTTTCTAGTACAGTGCCAGTAAAAACGGGTTTTAGGGGGTTTAACAAACTTTATGTGATGAACAGTGCCTTTCTAGGAAAGTTGTTCCAGAAGTAAACAAGTTCTGAACAATTATAAATGGAAAGCTTCCAAAACTAAGCCTCAGCCTCTTCTTTGAAAGCATATTAAAATTGGAAATTGAAATAATGCCCTATAAATCACTTAAATTGATTTTAAACTAAACAATATTTTTTATTAAAAATGGAGATTAACTAAATTATTTTTGGATAGCTGAAAAAAGGTCCCAGAACATTGTTCTGGAGCTTTTTGTATGATTATGAGTTTTACTGTACTATGTCTTGTAAAAAGAAGTTCCAGTGTATACTGAAATTTCGGTTTTGGTAACAGCAGCCAACAGTTTTTTTTACAGAGCTCCTATCCTAGTGACAGTATTTGACGTTCATGGCAATCTCCATTATTTCTGTGACTTGTATACAGTCAAAATTGTGGATTCAGACCTGGATTTAAATCGTGTTTGAGCCTGTGTTTTCAGGTTCTGAAAACAACAAATAATTTGGGTGCCCCTGGTACCATAAACTTGAGTTTGCATTTCCTAGTTTTAAAGATCATCTGTCATATGAAGAAAGGTTGCCAAGGTGTGGGTTTACAACCTTAATGACCAGGTGCAGAGAAGACTTATTTGAAGCCTATGATTATCACTAGCACTGGGAACTCGAGGAGCCCTCTGAATTAGTGCCAAAATTAGGTGATTCAGGACCATGTATATCAATTATTTAATAATTCATTCAATTGCTGAGTAAATACTTTGCAATTCTTTTCAGAAATCTGCCATTTGCCAAGAGACCCTGGACCATGTCGGAGCAACTTTGAATCATGGTACTTTGACACTGCCATGCAAAAGTGTCTGCCTTTTTCATACGGCGGTTGTTTTGGCAACCAGAATAGATTTTCAACAGCAGAAGACTGCTTTGAACGATGTATTGAAAGTGTTGAACAGCCAGTTGAAGTAACTGTGCCATCCATTCGTACTGTTAGGCCTTCTAAGGAAATTGCTGCAAATTCCAGAACAAACCATCCAACGTCAAAAGGTTTGCTGAGAAAGCCACCTGCTAATGGAAAGAGCATCACAAGTAATGTTCTCAATTACTTTTTCAATATCAGATTTCATTTCATATACTAAGACATATGGGGCAACCTATGCAGCTCATAGTTAAAGAGTTAAATATTTAAGAACACTACTGTACTGTATTAAGTATTTGTATAAGCAAACTGCTGTTCTGTGGTAATTTCCTTGCATTGGCTTCCTGTGAAATCTTCACATTGGCTTTATTTTAGCCTTTTTTAAAATTGAAGCTTATAGCTACAAAACATTGAATACTGGCCAAGGTCAGTGTATGAAGTCAGTCTTGTTGCCTCCAATTTGTCATTATTCACTGCAGATGCCGGACTATCTCACTCAGGTCATACCTAAGACAAGGGCTTTTCTTGGTGACCAAGTGTTTTCTATTAATAAAGTGGCGGTATATTCGTGATACTTGTATATAATATTCTAAGTGGAAGGTCATGCTTTTATTGGATTGCTACAGGATTTCGTGACTAAGAGATAATATCTGTGATCACTATCGCTCTGCAGGGTCCTCTTGTCTTGCTCTTAGCTTGCTGCAATTGAACTCTGCTCTTGGAAATAGAATGTTATTCTTTATTACTCCAGGGGTTCCTTGAGTACATTGTCTGTAGTCTGCTAAACAAATGAATCTCAGGCTTCTCATTCGTTTGCTGCTTCTCTGCCTGATGATATTGACCCTTATGGTTGATTCTGTCTGAATGCCCTTGATAATAATGCCTAGTGCGTTATAATGATAACATCATTATAGAAATTCTAACGGATTATTTCGGGTTATTGTTAACGGTGAGGATTGTTGTAAAAGAACAATTTGATGTACTATACTCATGTATGTACAAACTTTCAGGTTATATGCAATGTTTTATATGCATGTGCATTTGTACATGTATACATAACTTACATAGATGCCTATATTTATACAATTATACGTACATATACAGTTATACACATGTACTTACATACGTATATAATATATGTACTTACATAAATCAGTTGATACTTACTGTACATTCCATTAATGTTTTGTTTTCCTTGTGCGCAGACAAGACATCTGCTTTTCCACCGGTCGATTGTATGATCTCACCATGGTCGGATTGGTCCAGCTGCTCCGCCTCATGTGGCGCTGGTTTCCATGTTCGACAGAGAATGATCAAACGAGAACCGGAAAACGGTGGGAGAAGCTGTCCAACAGGTTTAGAGAAGAGGAAAAAATGTAAAATGCCACCTTGTGAGTAGTTTTCACAAATTATCCATCACTCTTGTAATAGCTGTTCATTGTAGCTTTAATGACCTATTCCACGTTGCAGAGCCGCTTTAAGCTTGATCAAATACCATTTTCATTGTCGTACTGTTTGTTTGTGTGTCTGTGCGTGTGTGGTGACCTGGTTGAGGAGAATGCTGGTTTACATACTGATGACCAGTGGCTTGTTTTAGAGATTTAAATCTCTCACTAACTCCATCCGCACACAGGAAGTGCTAATGCTGCGGAACCCAGGCAATGGTCTAAACTTCTAAAGAATCAAAGTGGGTGTAAGGAGGCGCCTGTTGCTGATGAGGCCATTGACAGACAGAGTTCAAAAAATGGAAGTAATGTTAGTTTCACATACTGAATCCCGGATTTGAATCAGGTCACCCACATACACAGTCCTAGCGTGGCTGCATGGTCTTTCTCCAACTCTTCTAGACATTCTCTGTTTTAAAATGGGTTCTTTTCCATAGGTGATGCCTCCTCATCATCCTGTCAGCTGGGACCATGGGGCCAGTGGTCACCCTGCTCCAAGACTTGTGGATCTAACGGAATTCAGCAGAGAGTTCGCCAAATGCTAAACAACGGCGTTCAGGCAAAGTGCAAACTTCACATGCAGAGGCGAATCTGTACTGAGGAACCATGTCCCAAGGACTCCAGGTTCCTATGAAGACAACCAGGCTCCTCCTCCCATTAGTACAAACGTCCATTCATACGCTGGGCTCACGTTAAACCATTTGCCTACATCCAGATTAACAGCTATGGATTATGGATCTAAGCAAAGCAAATGTGAAGTCATCAAAATTTCATTTAGGATTCAGCCTCATCCTCTGTGCTGTTTGACTGATTGCATAAGGGCTTGACCATGCATAAGGGCTTCTCAACAGTACCTTAAAGGTGCTATATAAATATACCGATATACGCTTACATAAACACATGTATCATTTGCATATGTGCTCCCTGTTGATTTCATAAAGAGTCTCAAGTAGCGTACCATTAACCGTGCTGCAGGATATTAGGAGTCCAGTTAGATAGCATCCCGTTATTGAGAAAATAGTTTTACAGGTTAGTTTTCACCATGTAGTGTAGTGTGGCAGTATTTACATTGCACCCTTTAGAGTATCAGGATAAGTGCTACATAGATTTTACCATTTCGTTACTTTTCATGTATGAGGTAACTTGCTCTGAGGTGTAGTAACTGCTGCATATATATGATCGGTGACTACATGTTGTACATAATGTATGTAAATAGTACACTTTTACAGTGGCGAATCGAGAACAAGGAGATTGGAACTAATTGCTGACACATAACAAATTATTGTAAACTTCAAATGAACAGCACAAAAGATTGCCAATTGCACCCTTTTAAAATATCTGTTTGATTGCTGTTCTGGTCCTGTAATTAAAAAAATAAGAATAGATACCCTTTTATTGTTAAACAGGCTTGCCATGGAGTGTGGTAGTTCTGTAAAGTCATCTAGATTCGCCACTGTATTAGAGCTATATAAGCTGCTCTATTTTTACTGCAAATTGCAATCGGGCTGAATTTCACTAACGCTTGCGCAAGCTGTCAGAACAGTTCGTTTTAAAAACTTGTTAAATGAATTGTATCCTAATTACAGTAGTTTATTCTATCACTTTCTCAAATGTTTAACAGTTCATATGCATTTTTATCTGTTTTCATAGCAAGCTTTGAGACATTCATTTCCATTAGTACATAGATGTCTACTGAATGCAATTAGAACTAAGTAGCCTATACAGTTTAGTATGAAGCTATTAGTTTGAAGCGTAGGTCTACGGTCAACTGGTTCATTCAACTCTACGCATCATTTAAAAGTTGACTATAGTTGGGTTATTCAATAGTTGGGTTATTCAACCAGTGCTTTTGCCAGGAGACCAGGCGTTTTGTTTATCAGCTCAAAATTGAACATATCTGACCAGTCTAGCTATATAGTAATATAAAATCAATTACATGTTTGGTTTACTTTTCTGCTAAATTAAGATATTTAAACTCAAATTGATATGGCTGAATATGAATTATAAACAAGATATAATTGAATAGACCATGCATTCTGCCAGCATGTTGACAATCTTTAGATAGGATTTATAGGTGATGCCGGGGCTCAAGACCCATCGCTTGTCGCTTCCTAGATATGCTCGAAACAGAAATATGCGAGATGGGTCAGTATATAGAATATTTTCTATTTAGCAGTTGCCTGTGAATTTGCCATAATTTGCAAAGTAGTAACCCGATTTTGATGTCATTTGCTTGATTTGATACAGATTTTATTGCCCAGCAAAATTGCAAAATGATCAATTAATGATTTCTGAGGACTTTGATTACACGAATATTCTGAGACTTTTTACTCAATTTTCTCAAGCCACACGGATGAATACATTGAATAGTATACCCTTAGTTTTTAAAAAAGATGTTTTATTTATGTGAAAAGTATTTTAAATCGGAGCAATTGTAAAATATCACTAAATAAACAGGTCAAAACCAACATGTGATGGGTTTTGAGCCCCTGTGTCACATATTGGTGGTGTTTGTATCCCATATTGGACCTGCAAGCAGGGTAAGTTTTATAACTTGCATACAGCTCATTTTTTAATGGATCTTATAATATAGATGGTCTTGTTTAATTTGGCAAAGTATGGATTATGTATGGCCATATTAAAGAAGAACATTATTATTTGCCATGTACAGGCTTCTTGCCAAATTTGCTGTCATCCTAAATTTGCACTTTTAAATCATGGCAACAGATACTGTTTTGCATTACAACTCTAGCATGTGGAATTGCTTAGATTTTAATTATGCACTTACTTTGAGCTTGTAGTGTAGGACAATGAACACATTCTTGAAGCATCAGTTAAATCTTGTCGAGCCATTTACAGATATAGATGAAAGCTTTTATTCCATCATGTCAACATTGATGTTATTTACTTTATTGTAATTCTAGTTTAAGATTTTTTAAATTACTGACAGGCTGCCAATTGAATGCCCTAGTTGAAGGTTGTTTTCTAATCTCTACTGCCTGCAGTCATCAACTGTTTTTGTATTCTGCAGATATCTTAATAAATCTCTGATTTGCTTGAATGACTTTCAGGTTTTTGTTATCATTTTGCCATTTCTATCGGGAGGATAAAACAAAGCGCCCACACATTCAAAAACTTGCATTAATTCAGTTTATTTAAAGCTCAAAGAGAACAACAACCAAAAGTGCAGTACAATTACTTATCAAAAGCAGGTAAAATTAGTTAAGAAACAATGGTTAAAACATATGAGTATAATCAGTATATCATTAATTTACAATTCCATACTTCATCAAGCAGCAAACATTGCAATACTGTCAATATTTTTTTATGCATCAGATATCGAAACATGTGGACAACGGATTCAAGATTATTACACCAGTGTTCATATAATCTGGGATGAATAGTTAGTTATTCAGAAACTCGATTTTTAGATCAATTATAGATCCCCTTGACTGAAAGGAATTATTGCTTTCACTTAAATTTCAAACATGCTCGAGATGATAGAGCAGAAATCTGCAGCAAATTTCACTGTGTCAGATGCCCAGAATGTCAGGTTGGAGTGTTATGATTACATTGTTCCCAAATGAACAAAATGACTCCGGACCAATGTTTCAAATACCATCTTTACATCAGATACTAAAGTGTATCCAAAGTTAAACTATTCTTATCTTAGTGAAACGACTCTTACTGCTACATGACAACTCGTGCTTCGTGACAGTCAGTAACTTCGATGCAACTATTGCACGACAATTTGACTCACATAAGAAGTTAACTACATGACAAGTGTGATGTGGAACACTGTTGCTTAAAATTAACTTTGACAAAGGTGAAGTGACTATGAAACAACTGCAATCAGAAAACAATCAAAAAGAACAGCGTAATTACATTTAACGATTATTATGTTCACCTGATTTTTCAAACTTTGTCCAAAACTGTGTAAAAGAACGTTGCACAAACAGTGCAAACAGAAAACCATTTACTAGAAAACCATTGGCCACAAAGTGATTGCTCTAAATCAAGTGCAATAAATGAAAAATGTCTGTATCCACCAGACTTAAAAATTGCTGTATACAATGATTACAACTGAGACACTAGAGTTACAAAAATTGAATTGTAAAACTGGATTTATCTAAAGTTATCTAAAAACAAACGACAAATTAAGCTTGATTAACCTTAATCTATGTTAAAAAACTTGTTAGACACAATACATGAATTGCTTTATAAAGCTAATTAATTCTGCTTAGCTTAATTAAAGCCATTACTTGATTGATTGGACTTGACAACGTACAGATGACTCAAAATGCTGATTGCTCACAGAAACCGTTTACACCAGTTAATCTCAGAAAATTTTAATCTACATAATACAATTAAACATCCCAACTTCATCTTAATGCACTGCAGTTATACCAGTTAACTTGATCAATTTTTAACCTATATGAAAAGATTTTCTTCCAGATCATGTCACACCAGGTGATGCATATCTGCATTTGATTGCTTATGAAATTCAGTGAACTTATCAACAATGTAGAAATACTTCACTGTTATCAAACCACATAACCAGTTCATTTTGATGATAATTGTTTGTGGCTTCAAATCACCTCTACTTTCTCAAAATCACCTAGAGCTACTTTCTCAAGACCCACACGCAGTTCTAATTCATTGTCTCAATACAAAACAAACTGCTTCTGACATCAAGTCACTTCCGACCACCATCATCCTAACATCAAACATAAACAAATAAGTAGGCTACTGCTATGAAGTCACATAATGTGGCAACGCTGAAAACAAATTAATGCCTATCTTGCCAAGCTGATATGAGTAATTAAATGCAGAATTTTCTCAAGGCCCCTGTGCAGTCATCAGAGCAATCCATCCTGCAAGCCAAGTTAATGTTTGCAACTGACTCAAGTGATAAAGTCAGAAAATAAAGGATCAAAAATTTGTTGCATCCTTAAACCTCATACATAATCAAATTCACAAAAAATCTCATGTATACCCATACACTTTGCATTTGGACGTGATTACAACAATCAAGCGTTTAATCATTAGGATTAACAAGATGTAATGTACGAATCAACATCAATTACACGTGTATGCAAAAAGAAGGGACTGTATGATCATAACAGTGCAATCAATTTAAACGTTAAAATCCAAGGGATTTTAACGACATCCTTACCATGATGAATTATTTTGAATTAACTAGCAACACAAGTGTAAGACGGGATCAGTTCCAAAAGAACCGTCTGAAATCATTGCAATCAATGTACTCGAAAGACAGCACTCGACATGATCAACAGCCACTACAATCAAAGGATTGCAATCACTTTGGTCAATCATTACCATGAATCATTACTATGACAAGAACTTTAATCACTTGGATTGCAACCAACATGATCAAAAGATAACCAAATGCATGCACTGAGAAAACTGAATAACCTGTTATTGACACATTAGGCTGTGACCTGGATCTTTATCAGATCCAACAAGATCTTATCTGATATTTTAAGTGTCTTACAGACAATATCTATAGTGCTGGTATCAAACAAAGATCACAATCAGTTCCAGTCGTTATCAATCAATTATCATCAATTATCGCCTCTGCTGATAAAAGCCTAGTCCTCAGATCTTCATGCATGGCTCAACAGTTGAGTAATCTCTTACAGAAGCAACCTTGTGACACATTAATTTCACAACCACATTGACCTTCATTGCAATGAACTTCTTAATTACTAAGCAAAGTGGTGGGAACCAAGCTTCTGTGGCACTGGCAGCTGATATGATTATCATGTCTTGTCTATCACACATCACGGTAGTTTTATTTGCACTTAGGCAATTTGATTGAAGGTGAGAGTGATGAAACAGTTAATGGCTACATAAAATCTCATGATAATTGGCTTAAATAAAGTAGAGCCACAAGCAACCTATCTACAAAACTTTAGCTTTTATTGAAGCAAATAAAATTGAGATCAATTTGATCAGGCACACAGACTGCAAGACAATGCTACTGGACAAGCATGATGTCCATGACATCTGTTGGGGTCATGGCCTGGTCACTTCTTGCAGAGAGGCAGGCCATATCCCACTGGCATTCGGTCATGTGCTCGTCTTCGTCTGTGTGTTTCAAAACTGTCGGATATCTATCGGTCACCAGCAGCTTTTCCAGTTGTTCTTGGCATGATTGCAAACATCCCTAAACAACAAATCAATTCAACTCTCGAGTTACATTCATAAAATCAAAGTTTTTTAAATGCCATACTATTTAGTTGCATTTAAGGCACCCTTGTAATGGCATGGCTGCGTTACTGCGCTATACAAATTGTCATTGTTATTATTTTTATTTGCAAGTCTATACAGAAGTGAGGAAAGTTAAGGGTAGCCATAACATTCACGAGGCAATACAATTGAGAGCCATGACTTGTTCTGCTTTTTATTACCTTGCTTGCCTCCTCTTTGAGCACTTACAATTCAGTTACAGACTAAACTATTGTTGAAGCACATACAAGAACGAATGATAAAAACAAAGTCTTACTAAACCACGTTTTATTCTGGTGCTATAAAAATTAGTGCCGTTGATTAATTGCCATTAACGACTGACTAAAACCCATACACATCGTCACATGCATTGCATACGATAATCAAACTGAGAATGAGATAATCAAACGTAGAATGCATATTGATAGCAGATGCTACTAAATACTAATCATTTGGTTCTACCATGAAACAAACAGATAAAATTGTACTGGTGATCAAGAACCGATAGAGTAATTCTTTGATCAAGGCAATGATAGTTTAAGATAATAAACCCAGTTCAACAATGATTATTGTGATGAACCCAACAGATTTAGCACAGATGATTAAGACAATATTAACAGATTTAGCACTGATGATTAAGACAATAGTAACAGATTTAGCACAGATGATTAAGACAATATTAAACTACCAAGTCGGCTGCTGTTATCTTCTGCAGCTTCTCGACAAGTTGGTTTGTTCCTGCTTCCACTTGTTGCGGAGGAAAGCCGAGATAATGAATGGCGGTCAGGATGCTTATGGCAGCGACAACCGACGGTGGAAGAACGGCAAAGTTCAGCTCTACAGATTCAAAAACTTATTTTATTATTTTTATGGTTGTTGTTAGCAGTCATAATATTATTATGTTTTGGTATAAACATTACCAATAATGAAAATAATAATAATAATGCTGCGGAGGATGAGGCCTGAATTTTCAGACATTTAGCAATAGATGTCTTGAAGAGGTGCTATATAAAACTCTCGAAATGAGTGAATGAATGAATAACAACAGTCTAGTCACTCAAGTGGGTCACATGTCGAACTGTCAAAAAACAGAGGTCTGGAGCTCAAATCCCTAATAGGTCAGATCAGACTGTGTCTGGCACAGAAATTAAGTGGTCAAATCATTTGATCTGAAACATGACGAGTAAAGTTTAAAGCACTCTCCAAAATGGTCAGTGTTTAGGGACCATGAGCAAGTCTTTCATTCACAACTTCTCAATGCTCACCATCGATTCACACTACATCATTTAGTTAAGGGCACTGAACATTTTAATAATAATAAGTACTGATATCAGCAATGCATGAACACTCCAGCTCCAAGGCACCGAACCCCCACTACACCACCGTGCCCCACAATATTTGTCAGTCTATCTCTGTTTTTTGTCTGCCTACCTCCCTATCTAAACAAGTAAATGTAGGCAGAAACAGCAATGCAATACTTGAGGAGGTTAGAGTGAAAACAGATCCGAGTGAAATGGACAGTGATGGGTATTGTTCGTTCACAGTAAGCAAGTGAGGTATATCAGCTCATTAAAATTGGCAACACAAGAACCTTTAAATTCAGCATTTAAAATGATTAAGCTCAAGATTTCTACAGCTACCAATATCGACGACAGCTACGAACCAGTGGCACTGAAGTCGATGTAAGTGTCAAGGCAGTTCTGAACTTTCTTTCGTTGATCTGTTGATAGGATCAGGCGTGTTAGGATCTGCTCCACAAAATCATAAGCAGTGGCCACAGAAATATCCCACTTCAGTGTCTGGAGAACCAGAAGTTCCCATTCCTAACAGAACACCAGATAGTGAGAAAAGCAATATAGCAATATTCGTATATGAAGTGAAATAACCTTAACTGAAGATGTTAAAGAATCCCTTCATCCATGTAAATAAGAAAATTTTTGCTACAGAACCAGTGCTGGAGTTTTGGCATAGACCCGATTCTGTGGATGCCATGGCATCCCAGTATTTGTGCAGCTTTTCTAACCTCAATTGGCATAAAGTTCATTAACCAGACAAGGTACCACTTACAACCTCTTGCACACGCACATGCACACACACACACACACAGCCCAACCAACAAGCCTCTACAACAATCAAATGTCCAGCTAATTGCCAAAAGTATGGAAATCATGACAACATCTCCTTTGTTATACCTTAACTGTCAGACTATCAAGTACCTATTCTAACAAATTCAGTATTTAAATTAAGCTGGAGGAATACCTATCAACAGAACTTACTGATTACCATAAAATACAAGTCATCACCAGAAAATTAATACATGCAATCAATTCAAGCCAGGGCAATCACATACAAGTAGCCCGCTCAGATGGTGATTTAAGCCCAAAATAAACTCTTGGCGGGGCAAAAATTCTCGTAGCCTCATGGCAGAATAACTACCATATGGCAAAGGCTTTCTAACAGGGCACTTATGCGCGCGCGCCCTACTGTAGAACCACCACTGAATCAATATAAAGTCTCAAACTGACCAGAATTTCTTCAATTGTCACTGAGCAGTCGGTATATCGGACGAGGTGATCGACAACAAATGGAGAGTTATCTTTAAGTTTGGAAGCAATCAAAAGTGAAGCAGTTCCCAACAGCTGAAGCTGGCCTTTCTTAATAGGAAGCGAAGACAGGAAACGATCCAAATAGTTCATAGACAGCAGGAACACTTCCCTTTCACAATGTTGTTCCTTGCACACCTTACAGAAATCAAATCTCCAGTTTCAACTTCAGTTTTCACCATAGAAGCACATAATTAAATCATATGCTTCAAAATACTTTACGCTACATATGACTTCTCTAATTACACAGTTATAACATAACTTTATACCGCACGTAAAGACTCCTAAAATTACTCGTGTAACTGCACAGTTAATTAAGATTTCTTTGTGTATATGTATGACTTAAAGTACCATAGTACTTTACAGTGCTTCACAAAAGCACCTGCCCAGGGTTTAAAGTGGGTGGGAACGGCGTTCCCAATGCTCTCGAAATTCTTGGCTTGCGTTCCCACTGCTCATCATGATGGACCTCTAAAACACATGCATTTCAATACAATTCTTCATCAGCGTTTCCACTGCTCACATTCGGCGTTCCCACTGCTCAGCCAAACCACTTTAACCACTGCACCTGCCTGAGCCAGCTTAAATTATGTCAATCGTCAATCAATGGAGGTCAAAACCGGCAAGCACACACAGACATGAATAGCTCAAAAGAATGATCACAATATCATCAACACAATCAGCAACAACATGCAGCCAAATCATTAATTGCCAATTCTAATACTGCAGGCAAAGTGTGGGAAAATGCCACTAGGCTATTGCAAACATGGAAGCATAAAACATAAGCTTAAAGTTAGTGTGCTTATATGAGGTGGAATTCCTTTATAAATTAAACAAAACAATAATGCTGCATTGGCAGCATTGCTGAATGATAATCATTCATAAGAACAAGAACCTCAAATCATATTTTCAATATTCAATCTCACATACCTCGAGCATCCATTGGGCCACCTCCCGTCTCATGTACGGCTTAACCTCCGGCTGAAAACTGAAGTAGCAACCGCTGGGCAAGTATCGGCCCTGCATCACTAGTAAGTTGGCAATAACCCGGTCATCTTCCAGCATAACTTTGTCTTCAAAGGCGCGAGGAATTCCATCTGTTTCCGAGCACAACAGGTCAATGCCGCATCGATCGTCCATCGCCATTTTCACGATCAGTTATTTCCGACACTCAGATCTGTATACCGCCAACACAAGAAGTTCGTACGTTTTCCAATTTAACTATTCCCGGTCTTCGCTCCCTTTAGCCTATTTCTAGACCTTCTACATGTGTAAAGTATTAGGGCCTATACCAAATAATCCAAGCATCCAAATTTAGATTTAATGCCGTTAAGAATACTTAATAATCTCATTAATTCATTATTCAACGCACGTCATGCACTCTGTTTACGATTAGGGCCTAATTAAAACGAAGTAATTCCTTTCTTATGTTGCCCATAACCTCTGTAGTGTCTACTTTAATCTGAGGGACTTCGACTTTTATTTACTTTCCCAGCGTTTCACTGTCATCGCCCACTTAATTCCCTAGGCTAGGCCTACACAGTTTCCACAGCTTCAATAGTGGGCATGCAAGCAGTACATTTACCTTTAAAAATTTAACAGAACGTATAAAACTGATGACCGATGAACATTTAATTTCTGAATATCACATACATGATGGGCACAGCTGCAGACATAATATTATTACGGATCGAGACGCAAGGTCAGACATCACGTGCACATGGAGATGACGTCGTCTAAATTTAGATTAGCCCGCGCTTTGCTGTCTTCTTAAGTTGTCGTTACGTTATTGGTGGCTATTCCTTCATTAGCATAAATCTCCATGATTATTTTAGACATTCCTAGGAAGGATGTGCCGTTGCCGCAAATTAACAGGCCAAAATTATTGAGGTTGCGGTAAAATAGTGTGAATTTTAGTTATAATGTTTCAATTAGGCCTATTGATATTGTCCTTAAAAGCTAGAGCGTCTGCGCGCATCCTAGATTCTCAGGCCACGTTCGTCATTATCTATCAACAATTAGCCATTGAAATTTCAAATTGACTTTTAAAATGCTTTGAGAGTATAGGCCTAGGCTTGGACAGAGCATCGATCGTTAGGCCTACTCGATGCTCTGTCCAAAGCCCGTGCCAGCGCAGCAGTGCCACGAGACCTACTAAAATGTTGGCCTGCAGGCTTCAGACGCTCGCATGCTTGTATTAAAGTGGAATAATAGGCCGATTAACGGGAAATCAGCTAAATGTACCCGACAGTAGGGCCTATTTGAGGAATAAGAATTTACAGGCAGGAAGACGTGTAGGCCTACACGTAGGCGGGGACTTGGTTGATAGCCTTTTTTTAAATATAAGCCTATAACTTTCTTTCCTTATAATAAAATTATTGCTGTTGGTCTGTCATTAAAAAATGCCACAAGCAGTCCAGAACTGCTTGTTAATCAGCCTAAAAACTGGATTTATCGATTCATTATTTGTTAAACCTAAATTTCATCATCCCTTACCGTGCGCGGTACTGAGACTTCCGGTTTTAATCAGATGACTTCTCATCAGCTTTTGTTTATATTATTTTATAGCAGAGCGATGATGGAATTATAAGTCTAGAGTTGTACAAAAGGCTTCGTAAGAAAAAAACAATATAATTCTAGATACGTTTAGCGTATTTAACGGACCTTCGGTATTTATACCAGGATGTTGTCCTCAATGATTAAAGATCATCACGCCAGACATCAGTTTAAGAAGGAACTGCAAGGTAAGAACGGGTCGGCCCGAATCCCCGATATAAACGAAAACGCTTAAAATACAAAAGCAATCTTATAGAAGGCGACTAAACTCCCGAAAAACAATTCAGAGTTAAATTAAATGAATGACATAATTGGTTCTGTCAATGTTTATACATCATTAGATTGTGTAATATATTTTTAGCTTTAGCCTATTTCCGTTGCTTTACAGTGACTAACGCCAATGGTGTAAAAGCCCGTTTAATATAATGTAATTTAATTTGCAACTTATATAGCGGCGTTCTGCAGCGACCATTGTGTAGCGGTCATGTTGCGGCCATTGTCAATATTTTCCATCTAGTAGCGGGCCAGGATGGGTGTCCAATGTGCCTAAGCAAAAATAAGATAAATTAGATAATCCATCGTTTCAGCATTCTAAATTATTCGCCCGATATAGCATTTTTTTGTCAATTCAACTTCTACTTTTGTAGGAATCCTTTTCATCAATCTAATTTTAATTTAGGCCTGAATTCGTTTGATCAATCTAGTGTCAATTTAAGGAACAGTTGTGTTTTCATAAATCCAACTGCTATTTAAATTTATAACACTTCTTGTTAAAAGTCCAAGTTCGGCAAGAATATTTTTATCAATTCCGCTTCTATTCAACAAAAAATTATTTTTATCAATCCTGCTTCTATTTAGCAAGAATTCTTTTGTCAATCCAGATTGTATTCGACCAACACTAAAACACATGCAATGGTGAAAAAATTATAATTTAGAACGCTAAAACGATAGATGTACCAAAGCAGTCTCAGTTTGATCTTCATTATCGAAAGACTGCTATTAGTCGAGTTAGGATTTAATATTTACTGGCTATTGCAAGAACAGAAATTCAATTGTACTTCATATGCAGTTATTAAGTGACAAATTGAAACTTTTATACTCAAATTGTACAGTCTTTAGGCAGGGCTCGTTGGGTCAGGAAAAATCTTCGGGTCTGAAGGCCACACTTTTTAAACCCTGGATTTACATTATTAATCTGATGCTATTTAAGTTCTTTGGGTATATTAGGTTTTAAGTTGTTATGGCATATTTACAACAATTGTGGCATTGCTGGCAACACTGTGCGACGAGAAAGGGAAACATAAATCATTGTTACATCCTGGTTGTATCTGTAATGGTTTGTAGGTTGTTATATAGAATTTTGATGTTCATTTAAACAGTGCAGTGTACATGTAAATGCATTTGTGTTGAAAAGTATTCTTGTACTCCTCATAAGGATCGGGAAGTGGAGTTATGATTGATAGCCGAGCAGTTTTGTAATGAGTTACCCTCAGGGTACAAAGAAGAACTGATTGAGGTTTAGCCTCCATCATACTGAAAACTACTAGGATGCTGTTGTCCTATTTGTTCATGGATTGCAGATTCCATAATTAAAGGGCACATCTGCAGTCTGGCCTCTCATCTTGCATGCCACTGATCAGTGAATTTTCAATGTTTTTGTGCCTGCACAATTTTGAACTCCAAACTCGAAGTGCAGTTATTCGAATGACTAGATAATGTTGTATGTGTGTGCCTGTCAGATGCAAATAAAGGATATTTATTTACTGTTTTGCTACTTCACCTGTATCTGAATTTAACTGTCCTATTATAGAGTATGCTCTAGCAAGTTCTTATTTACTGTTTTGTTTAGAAAAGAAGAAGAGGGATGCATCTGTGGCTGCCTCTGCTTTGGCACATGCTCTTGTAGACCATCTTAATACTGGGTAAGTTGTATCATCAAGGTCGCTGCGTAGGAGAGAACCTTCCAAGCACTGTGACCTTTCTATTCGCATCGGGTTGAGCAGTCTAAGAGAGCTCATGTGGGTCCATATTAAGAACCCCACATAAGAACATACAGATTTGAGATTTGAATGTGGTGGTTTCATTTATTTGTCTAGTCACTTCGAAACTGACTACCGGTACTATTTTAGTTTTACCATCATCATCGTCATCAGAGAAGTTGTGGTTTCCAACATTTTGCATTTCTTGTCATTTATATTACAGTGCCTTTATGGTGTCTTTTAAAGGAGCTGAAGTATGACTTCCTGAGTTGTTCTACAACTGCAAGAGTTTGACAACGTTTCTTATGCCGTTTCTGATGATCGAGTACAAATTTGTGGCTGAAAGTTGTTACTTTAGGTTGCCCAACCGCAAGAATGCATTATGTCGTCACTTTGTTGCGTGGGCTACCATTTGATAGAAATAACTTATAATTGTACATTCAATTTTCATTTATTTGTCATTTATATTTATAAAACTTTTGCCCAAAGAAGAAATAGAAGTGATTCGAAGGTGTGTTGGTTCAGGATAAATAGATTTGCTTGAAGTGGTGACAGATAAAAGTGATTACTTATTTGTTATTTTGAAATGTTGATTGGAGTGTTTATTCTGTGCTTTGTAATGTTGTACAGAGTTGCCCAGGCTTACGTCAACCAGAAGAAGTTGGACACTGAGACGAAGATCCTTCAGGCAAACGTTGCACAGTTTTCGAAGCAGACAACACAGTGGCTGAAACTCGTTGAAGACTTCAATCAAGCCGTTAAGGTCTGATTATCAATTTATTCATACAAGCCAACTGTGCTGCAAAATCACAGTTCTGTCGTACATTGGGAAACTTGTTGAATTTTGATCTATTTGACGATGATATTGATGATACTGATTATATTGATGATGATATTGATTATGATGATGCCAACGATCATGAGGATGTGTGATGATTGTGATGATACGGAGGCAGAAGAGGAGGACGAAGACAATGATGATGACAATGACAACGGATACTTCATGTTGACTAGTATGAATTGATTGATGGATTGATTGATTGATTGGTTGAGTATTTCTAAATGAGAACTTGTTGTGCTTTGCAATGAAAATTTTGTCTTGATGTTACATTTTTTTGTTTAGTACTTGCTTTATGCATGTCGGAAGTTTTCAACATTGTCTGTTTATCATGCTCATGATTGTATATCAGTTACTTAATGGAAGTTATATATTTTAAATTTTAGGAACTTGGCGATCTTGAGAATTGGTCGAAGAGTATCGAGACGGACATGAGAACTATTTCTAGCGCACTTGAGTATGCCTACAAGTCAACGTGATTACCTTGTCTGTGGACGTGATTGTCACATCTACATTATTACCATGTGTATGACTGTATGTGATTGCCACATTTGCTTATGGCCCCACTGTTTTCTGTAAATTTTCCCCTTTTAGTTTGGACTTTATGCTAAGTTTAACGCCAACTAATGACAGCTTGAAATGGTGTAACATTATTGTCTGTTATTGTGCATGACAATGTACAATAATATTGTTGTTTTGTGCTGTTGTTCGACATCGGCCAATAAATGTATCTAGTTTAATTAAGTAGTTCGTTTCCATTCTGTTGATAAATATATAGGGCTTAGACCATACTTGTATGAGTCGAGGACTCGAGCTCAGATGAAGAGAACTAGGATGTAAACGTCTGTTATTATTGGGTACAGATGTCGTATCGTCATCACCATCTTTGTCAAGCCTCTATGGAGCATTGCCATTTTGGCAACAATTCAAATATCAGACGTGTGATTTATAAATTTTGAATATTCATGTAGAGATTTTTGCAATTGATCTTCAAGTAATTGAGGGAACAGAGCATTCAATTTATTCAAACTACCAGGTAGTGGGGCGATCAAACGGTTAGCACTCCAGCACCACAGGGAGCGTCGACTGCGAGTAACTGACACAAGCTGACGAAGGTCTACAAGGAGGCAAGATGGAGCAACGCATGGCTGACACTACTGTATCAAGAAGGCAATCCTGCACTGCATACACTTATGGGCAGGGAGCCAGTGCAGGTTCACCAGCATGTAATTTGACACATGACCAAAATGAGGTATCTGGAAATATGGTATGCTGCTGAGCATGCAGACCAGGCATGCAGATGGTATGCTGGATAAAGAGATAGATAGCAGTTAAGGTGAGCTTTGACCAAAAGACTGCACGATTATATAGTTGTATAACCAGCGGATAGAGAACGAGTGGCAGCGTGAAGTTGGAACAGCTGATAGAAGCAGTGCATAGGCAAGTTCCTGATCCAGTAGGATACCAAGATCAGAAGCCAAGGTGAAGAAAAAATATATATGTTGAAAACTCGGTACAGATGGCTGTGAGGTTAACATAAGCTTAGCCAACTACTGCCAGAGGGATCCCAGCCAAAGTGAGTCAGAGGGAGATTTCAAAATTTTATTGATGCACTGATAAAAAAGAAATGAAATCTGGCGTTTGATCAGTGGTCCTACTGAACATCTTTGAAACTACTGCTGCCATCTGGCGAATGAAAACTTGGCTTTTTAATCCTTTACCGACCAAAGTGTAGTAAATGGTATGGAATCCTATATCGTTGGTCGGTTAAGGGTTAAATAAGTGTTAATCTTTTATGTGAAGCTACAGAGATTTTGGCCATCCTAACTTATCACTGTGAGGTAAGACTTGACACAGGGTTTGCATTTATTGTTTAAGATAATTTAAAGCTTAAAGGTATCAGCTGCTTTAACGCATTGAAAAAACTGAAGCAGTTGATGACAGCACATAGGTTCTGACCAGCTATGAATATCCAGAGCCATTCTTTAAAATAACAAATTTAGTAGATCTGACCCACATGTGATTTAAGTGTTTTTTTTCTGTGTTCCTTGTTAAGTCTTTTTTAAGTTTGATTGCTACTCAGCCATAAAATCAGTTGTGTCAATAAGAACTACCAAAGCATTTTTCAAGTTAATCATTGGCACGGCGCTATGTGAAGCTGTGGTCGTGGTAGCAGTAGTGGTGGTTGTTGTTGCTTGTACAAAGTATAACTATAGCAATGCTTTGTCAGAAAGATCACTAGCGTCGTATGCCTATCATGACCAACAATGGCCAAACCCCGATCTGGACAGAGATGCCCGCAGACATTTTTGCAGGGCAGGCAAAACACAATTAGTCATGTTTCATTTTTTTATTTAGAGCTTGAAACTGTGAAATTTGAAATTTAGATATAATATTTTTCAAAGTGGTCTCTGTTTGTGGTTGGCACTTGTTGCCCAGGTTTAACAGGATCACTGCCTTTCTGGGTTACCCTTTCCCGTGGATCTTATACCTGACAGTTGATATTATTTGCATCTTATTTTAACTGCACACTATTATTTTGTTGAGTTGAATTGTTTTGTTTTATGATCTATCTGAATAAACAAGTTGAATTGAATTAAAAAATTGATCATCAGTTTCATTAGTGTTTTATTGTGGTGAAGTTTGTTAAAAAGAAAAAATAGTGATTATTAAAAAATTAGGTATCAATTTTTCAGGTGGGGACAAGTGCCCCTATGTGTGGACGGCGCTGGGCGCACATAATTTATGGCTCTGGATGGTATGCTTCATATACATTGTACTAATCTGGTCCAAAGCCATTTCTCCACAGGAGACAGATAATCGATTCAAATGAGTGACTCCTAATCTGTGGCCACTAAACTTTAGTATTCAATTCAATCTTCTCGTGTGGTAACTAACGTGCTCAGCCTAAGCCTGACACGTTCGCAACCGAGATAATTATTACGCCTGCCACGTTGAACGGACCCTGTCCATTCTGACGACGACGGCGCTCCATAGTACGTGAACGAGCGCTTTATGGGGCGCGATGAACCAGAAGTCTACGGGGCACCGAACGGACTTGGGCGGCCAACAGAGACCGAAGATGATGTTCAATGGGGCGTCGAAAGTCATCCATTCAGACGATCCGTTGGGATCTACTGCCGCGCTGGAAATGGAGCGAAGGAATTGCGCCGATTATCGGTGGCACGGCACCTGCACCACGATGCGGTCCACGGAGAACGGAGAAGAGTCGGAGGAGGAGGGAGGTGGAGAAGGAGGAGGAGGGAGGCGGAGGAGGGAGGTGGAGGAGGAGGGAGGTAGGGAGAGGAGAGATCAATCCAACTGTAAGCTTACTGTACAGCTCATGGTTCTATATCATAGGCATTCAGCATAAGGACGGAGGGATGGAGCGGGCGGGCGGGCGGACGAACGGAGGGTGAACGGACGGTCACGCCTCGGCAGTTGTCGCCCTCGGACCCTTCTCACCCACGTGAAGAATCTACCAAATGGGACGAATAAAAAAGGAGAGATAAAATGAAGACTAACTGTATTGAAGAAAAAACGGGGGAAGGAGAAGAATGGGGTGGTGGAGGAGAGGGGGAAGGCGATCAAGAAGAGGGAGAAGAACATTTAGACATGCAAGGACGAAGCAAAAGAATTGAACGGGGAGAAAGAGAAATGGGGTATATAGAAGAGAACGAGGAAGAGATATACGCCTACAACAAAGTCGAGTAGGAGTGTTTATACCGGGTATACGAAGTACGTGTGTCGTCTGAAGAGAAGTGAGAAGACAGATTTTAGACGCAATGAAGAAATACCGGTAGCGTGGATGAGGATCATGAGAAGTTGTCAATTTGAGAAGCGTGTGGATTACAGTAACCTAATGCCATAAAACTGACCAAATGTCAGTTACAGTGTAGGCCTAGAATTTATGCATGAATACATTATAATATAGGCTATATATGGAACCTCTAAAGCCTTAAAGCATTTTAAAAGGTAGGCTACCGTGCTCAGTTTTACTCTGAAGGGTATTGGTAAGTGTCAGCAAACTCTTACAAGGCAACACGAAAAATAAATTTAGTTGAAAAAAAATAGCCAAACCATCAAAAACACAAATGGGTGACTATAATTTATCTCAAAAAGATACAACAAACATATCCCCAGAACAATTACACCCCAGAACAATCGCACTACTCACTGCGTATAGCATAGCATAGGGTAGACAGGGCGGGTATAGGGGCATTTTGCTCCCCTCTACGGTCTGTGCTAATTGCCACATGTCGTCTCACCACCATCGACGTACATGTATATTGCTCAGCAATAACAGTGACCAGTGCGCTCATTATATGCCTACATAAGTTTGGCTTAGAATTATGCCTATTATAGTCTGCGTGTCAAATTCTACAGTATAATTTGCAACTGATGCGTGCATGCAGTCTATAGATAGATTTCTGGGAAAGAAAAAAAAGTAATAATAGCAATAATAATGATGTCAAATTATGCGGCGCCTTAACACAGCCTTGCTGTTAGGCCTATAGGAACACAACTGCACCAGAGTAGGCCTAGACCCATATTCGTTAGAGAAAAACATCAACAAAATTAATAGGTATATAAGTCTTGAACCGAGATATGAAAGAGTCCAGGACTGTTTTTAAGGAATTTCTAGAACTGCACAAGCCTTTCTTACCCTTCCCATCCTCCATGGTAAATAACTTCCAATCGGAGGACAATGACCTTTTCAAATTAGTTTTAACTACACAGAAGTGCATCTACAACTGCACAAATCCATTTAGAACTGCACAATTTGTGTGGAACTGTATGCACGCTAAAAAAAACCCTGAAGGAGTCAATTGAGACAGCCGCTCGAATGGCAGAGGGTTATGCGTGCATTTCCCATTCCCATGCATCCACTTCCAAGATCATACTTCTAACATGCTGATGGCAACGGGCATTATTTTATCCGGGTTGCACCGACGTTGAAAATCATGTTCTTTAAAATTTACTGAATATGTTACGCCAAATCTTCATGATGGCAAATAATATAAGAAGCCATGGATGATACTGAGGCAACCCACGGGACAGTTACAGCAGCGAGCTTTCCATAGCAGCAACAACAGCAGCAGCAGCAGCAGCAGCAGCAGCAGCAGCAGCAGCAGAGGGAGGTGGAGGAGAAACAGCGGCGGCAGCAGCATCCGCCTTGTTCATCATCATGGTGGCGTTCGTGTATGGAGATAAGTTCTGCCTCTGCGCTGCTTCGCATAAAACCTCAGAGACCACAAAAGACAATGCAGCTGCAGTCAGATGAGCAGACATCCTCCATTCTGCAGTGCGACCAATGCTAAAATATACATATATACCTACATTTACATACACACACACACACACCCACACATGTATATATATTATATATACACGCATAATTATGAAGATGTTTGCACAGCAGTAACTTATTACAGAAACATAGGCTATATATATATATATAATTATATAGGCCTATATATACATGTATATACCAATACATATTGTAATCATAGACACAGTGGCGCAACCTGGGGGGTGCTTGAGCACCCCCCAGGGCTAAAAAGGTGACCCACACAATTTTTCCAAATCCGATGAGTTTTTTGTGGGGTGGGGTGGGGGGGGGGGGTAGGGGGTCTTTCGCTCTTTCAGTATTTCAGATTACACAATGAAGCAAGTTCCTTCATTCTTAAGTAACTTAGTCAAATTCATGGTTCATAAAGCACTGGATTTCAGTGTTTTGCTGGTCAACCTGAGTTTGTCTGGGTTTCGAGAAATTGCCTAGTGATGAATTAAAAGTGCTAGTGATATAGGGCTGCCAACCGTCCCGGATTCGCCGGGACAGTCCCGGAATTGGCCCTGTGCGTCCCGTGTCCCGGATTGATCCCCAATTGTCCCGGAATTTGCTGTTAAGACCCACATTCCACAATATTGGTCTTATTCTGCACACTAAACTTAATAGATTGTACGATGAATTTGACGTTGTTGGATGAACATCAAATGTTGGACAGCGCTGGGTTGAAGTCTTCAAAACTTTGCAAACCTCTGACACTCAGTAGCATATTTTGTCCTTCGTAGGCTTACTCTCATTCCGTTTTAATACTTTTTGCGAGAGAGCGTTCAGTAATATGGACGAAATGTTGCCTAACAATCGCAATTGAACCTAGCTAAGCATCGACCTTGTAAAAGCGGAACTGTTGATAGGCCTAAGCATCAATTTTGACATGACATGTGCTATTTTCTGCGACTTTGTCACCAGTGTTCTGCAAATGACTTAAAGCTCAGCAGAAGTAAATAGTTTACTCTAAGTTCGGCTGCCCGCAGCCGCCGACCTGATAATTTCATAAATGACATTAAATTTTGTAATCTTCATGCACGATGTCGCCTATAATTTTATAGGCCACCTATCGACATCGCTCGTGCTGGGCTCATAAGTCTGTTCACTCTGGTATACATAGGCCCAACTGGAACTTACTTTTATTAAAAAAATCCCTTCTTGAAGTCGATTCTAATCCTAAATTTATGCTACTTGTCTTCTGACAATTTATTTAGAAAATTATTAACTAGGCCTACTATTTTTTTTGATTTTAGGTTAGGTCGTATAATTGGACTGACACAGCATTTGTAAACATTAGGCCTATGCGGTTACACATGTGGACAGTGTAAATTGGTAACGGGATATCGAGTGACAGCGGGCGTCCCGGAATGACAAAATCAAAAGTTGGCAGCCCTATAGTGATATGCCTATGCCTGTACATCACAGTGTCTCGCCAATTTATTGATATGTTACGACATAATTGATAATACCGTGTGTGTTATTTTATTTTTTATTAAGGTCTAGTTAAGAATTTTTTCATTCAAATAAGTATTATAATAATTTAGAGCTATTCAGCTTTGTTTGATCTAGATATTTCCAGCGGAGAAAATTTTCCCCCCAGAAAATTAGACAGTTGTTTTTAGTTGCTGTTTATTATATTGCATTGCATAAACTGCCATATTATACCATGATCTTATTTCCTACTATATAATTATAATTTTATTATTTGCTATTATAATATAATTATGATACTATCGTATGATATTATAATGTGCATAACTTGCTGTCGTGGGCGGATATTTAGGGCGATAGGGGAGACGTAAATAATTGTGAGGCAACACTCTGAAGTATTAAACCCCAGACGGAGATCTTAAATCCCCCAATATGTCATAAATAGTTCATAAATATTATTTAAAATTTCTGCAGTGTTATCCGCTGTTTATCCAAAATTATTATAATGAACAATTTTGATAAGACGACAGCCTAAAATGCTGTCATTACAGTGAGTGTAAATTTAAAAAAAATCTTAAACGATGGGAGGAGACATTACTGGAATCTTATATTACGTCTCTGAGCACTAAAATCATGAGTTATTTTGTAAAAACGACAGCTTTAAAAGTCACGGTGCACTGTGCAAATCCAAAATTTTTCAGTAATTGTGAGGCAGCACTCTGAAATTTTAAATTAAAATCTATGACTATCAGCATTGAAAATGCGCAATTTTATTAAGATGACAGCTTAAAAGCCTACCATTACAGTATGGATATAAAAAATTAAACAATGGGGAGGAGCCATTGAAGCCCTGCACAATGTCTTTCAGCAATGAAATCATGCTAAATTTCGTTAAAATGACAGCCTAAAATGATGACACTGCAGTGTGGAAATAAAAAATTCTATGTTGGGAGGAGGCTCACCCCTGCCCAAATCCCTTTCCCTGCTAGGCCTATGTTAAAATCTGAAATCACTCTTTTTTATCAGCACTGAAGTAATAGAGTTATTTTGCTAAGTTTACATCTTAAAATGGTACCAAACCAAACGTGGAAACTCAGAAAAATATTTTTTTTATAATTGTGAGTAACTGAGTATATTCATTGACGTTTAGACCACTCCTATCAGCACTGAAATAGCTTAATATGCTGCCATTGCAGTGTGGAAATTAGAAAATTTCTTATGTGGAGGGGCACATCCCCTTCCAAAGCCCCTGCCTTTTTCTGTCGGATGCCTGCTTTTCCCTAGAAACATTGATTCCCAGAGAGGGGACTAGATAAAACACTGGTTATTGGTGCAGGGGTTAGATCAAACACTGGTTATTATTTCTGCCACTCACGAGTTATAGGCCTAAGACCCTTTGTCTTATCTAAAAAAATAATGGGAAAGCACGAGCTATTGGCCTAAGACCCTTTGTCTTATCTAAAAAAATAATGAGAAAGGACATTTTTGAAGTCTTAAACCGTGTTTTTCGGAAGTTTTCATGACTTTATCGCTCATAAATACAGTTGGCAAACAAGGGCCTGAAATGTGCTCTAGCTGATGCCAAAAGTTAAAAAATGCGTTGGTTTCTGGGGCTCCACCCCAGACCCCGCTGGGGAGCTTACGACGCTCCCCAGTAGTAGGGTTAGTGGTGGTTCTACTCCACCAATTAAAAACCCATTAAAAACCCATTAAAAAGCCATTAGTCACGCTCCAATGACGTCATCGGCCACGCCCCCTATTCATTGAAAGGTCATTAACTACTGGTGCAGCAATTAAAAAGTCATTAAGAAAGCAATTAGCTACTGGTGCAACAATTAAGAAGAGGTGATTAAGATCTCGTTAATGATATGCCCTCGGGTAATGACTTTACGACCAGGTGATTAAGATCTCGTTAATGACGCAGGTGTTACGCCCTCGACCAGGTGCTTAAGATCTCGTTAATGACTTGCCCTCGGGTAATGGTTTTATTACGCACGATGGAGTGTGATAACAATCTCTAGGGCGCCGCAGCCCAGACGATATATTTGCAGGATGTCCAGTCACCTGACGCCGATATGTCTACCCACATGGAAAACGTGCAGGTGTGCAGTGCCCTCAGGTAATGGCTTTATCACCAGATGATTAACCTTTTGCAGTCTTTAAAAAAATTTTTTTTTAAAAATCCTAACCTATAAGGTCTGAATTAAATTTAAGTCTTTATTTATTGTAATCATTCTATATTTGCATGACTATATTATGGACATATTATATATTATATATATATATATATAATATACATCATATATTATATAAACATATTTTATAATATATTATATCTATATGTATATATATATATTTATTATATATATATATACATTATATACATATACACTATATACTACATATATATAAATATATAATATGTATTATTAATGTATATTAGATATATTATACATATATAATTATATTTAATATATTATGCATATTATGTATATATATATATATATATATATAATATATATAATATGTTATATATCAGGCACATATATTATTATATATTAATTATATATGTGTATTATATATATATGCATATACAAGGTGTATATTATATAATATGTTATAATGTATTATATACATATATTCTTATATAATATATATATATATATAATATATGTATATATATAAGATATATATATATATATGTGATATAATATGTTATAATATATTATAAAATATTATATGTATCTTATATGTGCATATATATTATATATATATAAGATATATTATAATATATTATAACATATTATATAACATGTCATATATGTTATGCACATATATTATTATATATTATACATATGTGTATTATATATATGTATATACAAGGTGTATATTATATAATGCTATAATATATTATATTCATATACTGTTATATAATATATATATGTATTATATATATATGCACATATAAGATATATTATATAATATGTTATAATATATTATATACATATACTGTTATATAATATATATATATTTATATATGTATAATATATTTATATGTATATATAAGATATATATTATATTATATAATATGTTAATATATATATATATATGTTATATATATATACAATATATCATATATGTATTATATATGTATTGAATATATATATAAGATATATATTATAATGTATTATAACACATTATATAACATATCATATATATATTATGTCATGTATATATATATATATATAATATATCATTATATATTATATTTTATATACGTATTAACGATGACAAATATATATCTTGTATATAATAATTATATTTCATACATACATTATTTATACATATATATATATATAAACACAATACATATTATATATATATATATATATATATATTGTATATATTTATATATTATATTATATTATATTATATGTGCAATGACAGCTTGGAATTGCGCCACAATACTTGCAAGAGCTTTGTTGCTCCACAAGTACCCATGACCACCGCCTCTCCGTTCTGCACAGAAGGGATTGCTATTGGTCCCTTTTGCACGAACTGCAACGATGCAGCATAGAGCATTTTTCTGTGATCGGTCCAGTTGTGTGGAAAGGGCTCCCGCAAGAGATACATCTACTTGTTGCGGTTGTTACTGAAACATTCTGTATTAAGCTCAAAACTGTCCTTTTTGCAGTGCTAGAATCGGCAGTGCTTCTGAGTAGTCCCTCTTACAGAAGCGCTGTATAAATTCTTTTATGAATGAATGAGTGATTATATATCATATAATATAATGTAATATAATTAATATTAAAATAATGATATAATAACTTGATACCTAACCTTGAATATTTTTAGCACCATAGGATAGCTAATCCAAAACAATTTTGACGTGTACGACGCATTTATACGATATCCCCGGCCAGTAATAATTATTAATCAATACCGTGCTTGACGTATATATACAGCTTCCCAAGCAGCTGAAAGTTATGGTACGACGCATATATATATATTTATACACAGCATCCTCAGGGGTTAAGATCTGCATAATGACGCAGGTGTGCTGTACCCTCGGGTAATGATTTTTTACGCGCGATGGCGTCACCCTGGATGCGATAGCAATCTGTATGGCACCACATCCCCTGCAGACGATATAATCGCAATATGTCCAGGCTCCTGGCGCCGGCATGTCTGCACAGGTATTCTTTACACGCGATGGCGTCACCCAGGATGCGATAGCAATCTGTATGGCACCCCACCCAGACGATATAATCGCAATATGTCCAGGCTCCTGGCGCCGCCATGTCTGCACAGGTATTCTTTACACGCGATGGCGTCACCCTGGATGCGATAGCAATCTGTATGGCACCACAGTCCAGACGATATAATCGCAATATGTCCAGGCTCCTGGCGCCAGCATGTCTGCACAGGTATCGTGTGCGAAAAGTAGTTCCGGTAGTGACGTATACAAAGAGCAAATAGTTCGCCACACGGTTCCTATGTGCGTAGGCACACAACCTAACTGAGTACTTCGTTATATTCCTACGCGATGACTACTAGCCTATAAAAAATTCGACAGTCGCCAACTTCTTTCATTCGCCTTGGAATTTGCAGAGGGTTTTCTTCAACGTCAACAGAGATATAGTTACACAGTCAGCAGATTTATCGGACTTCGAATTCAATTTTCATCAACATCGATTGAATCTTCGTGTTCTACTTCAAAAGCGTTTGAACGATAGCCACAATGCAGACTTGTAAGTAATTTTGATTCGTAACTGCAAATAATCAATCTCACAGTTCTAAACAATTTTTTATATATCTTATTGATTTGTACCACGATATATTTATTCATTCATTCTGAGAATTTATATAGCGCCCCATTCAAGATATCTACTCAGAGGCGATCTAAGCACTAACTGGCCGAAACGATGTTAAGAGTCATAATGATCGAAACATAACAATTTGCAAAACAAAACACAGAAAGCTGAAAGAGAAAATAGATATAATTATATATCATTCTCGTATATCGTTAATAAAATTCTTATTGTGCCGGCTTTATTCAACCAAGTATCAATGCTATTTTGTGAAACAAGCAACACTTATTATTGTTTTTGGTTACCATTAACCTTTGCAGTCTTTAAAAAATTTATCCTAGCCTATTATAAGGCCTGAATTAAATTTGTCTTTATTACTTAGCGTATTGGTAATCATTCTTTATTTGCATTATATATTATGGACATATTATAAATTTTCTACATATATATATATATATATATATATAAACATCATATATATTATATAATCATGCATATCACATATAAATATGATATATATATATATACAGCATATATATAACCATTCAAATTATATAAATATATATCATACATGCATATATCATATATTTATAAAAAATTATATATATATGGTATATATCATAATATAACATAATTCATATATATATATATATGTATATATATATATGTGTGAATGATATATCATGTATAAATATTATTATTATTATATATTATATATTATTATAAATTATTTTTAATATTATATATTATTATTATATATATATATTTTTATTATATATATATATATCATTATATTATTAATATATTATTATATATTATTATTATTATTACTATTATTATTATTATTATTATTATTATTATTATAAAAATTATATAATATTATATATTATTATTATAAAAAAAAAAAATTTAAAGTATTTTTAATATTATATATATATATATATATCATTATATTATTAATATATTATTATTATATATTACTATTATTGTATATTATTATTATTACTATTATTATTATTATAAAAATTATATAATATTATTATATATTGCTATTATTATTATTATATATTATTATATATTATTATATATTGTTATATATTATTAATATATTATTAATATATATATATATTTATATATTTTTATTTTCAATTTCCATTAATTTCCGTTTTAGTTAATTTCAGTTTTCGGTAATTTTTATTTTCGATAACTTCAGTTTCCGTTAATTTCATTTTTCGTTAATTTCAGTTTCCGTTAATTTTAGTTTTCGATAATTTTAGGTTTCGATGCAGTTTTCGTTATCATTTTTAGTTTGAGTTCATCAGCAAAGTATGTTGGTGAACTTTTTAGCACAACCAACACATCATCAAAGTTCGGAAATGTATAAACACTTTCGAATTATCTTACAAATGAACTGCGAATATATGAATTCGATATTATGTTCGGATAAATTATTCGTTTTGTATGATATTTCAGCTTTAATCGACGGAAATATATCAGATTCCGAATATCAGAGCGCCATGGACGAACTAGATCGTCGATGGGCTCTAAGAATGGACGATGGAAATTCTTATTTCAGACTTCAACGACAAGATTCGAAGAATCTAGGTATATCATTAACTATTGTTTGAACAACCTTTCATCGAAATATACTTTTCTGACAAATTTATAATTTCAGTTTCATTTATTTTAAGTTGTTCCAATTTCAGTTTTTGTTATTTTCAGTTGTCATACAAATTTTCGATTCTTCGTTATTTTCCAATCGTTTCGATGTTAAATTATTACATTGGTAAATTTTTTAGGGTTGAAAAGACGTGCAGCCGACGAACCATCAACCTCGGCGAAGATTCAAAGTATGTGGAAATTTATGTCAAAGATTATTCTATGATTCCAAATTTATTTTATGCGAATGATTTCAAATTTATCTTATGTGAATGGTTTCAGATTGAACATTTATTCCGAATTTTTAAATTTTAGATATTTGAACGGATATGTTTTGTATCTTTTTAAGAAAAGGACACATACTGTCGAAACTGTTCTGCCTACAAAAAGACGAGATTGAATGAAAACGGTTTGTGCGAAATCTGCGCAAATAGAAGAGTCTGCAGCGTCTGCCATCTTCGTCGACAATCTCAATTCTTCAACGACAATTCAGCAATATGCAACACCTGCATAAGACCACCTTCCAATCGTGTTCGAACATCCGTGAGGAACGTCTTTGAGCAGGAACAATTACCAACAGATCCGAATGCCTCAGACGTACGCATGATCATTCACGATCTGGAAAATGTGATCTCATCCACATTGGAACAACAGCTAGCTGGAAAAGGGTATGCTCTTCTTTCATAATTTGAATCCTAAACATTGTAACAAAGCATTAATTAATCCTAAATTAATTAAATCATCAGTTCGATGATATGCGAAACTTTATTTTTATTTCAGCCCTATCAAATGGTATCTGGCGGCTGACTTTAAATTCAACCGAGAAGATGCCGAGGGTAGCACGAGGACAACCACAGCATATTTCAAGTCGAATCCAGCAATTCTGTTAAATCAATCATCAGCTAATCAGCATCTCGAGGATGCGATAGTCAGATTGGAGGCATTGGCCGATACGTTCACCAACGATGGGTCCGGCTGGTCTATCGACCGTGTAGATAATCTTGTATTACACACGGCCGAATACGACCCAATTGGTGGATCTTCATATATTCAAAGTCCGAAGTGGCTGGCGGATAAGAAAGCCACCCTAAACATAATGAATAAGGACGATCAATGTTTTATTTACTGTGTTCTTGCCCACGCACATCCAACGAATAATCATGCAGAGCGTGTCTCGAAATACAAACCATACATGCAGGAATTAATCACCGAAGGACTGGCATTACCCATCGAGATTGGTCAAATACCTTTATTCGAAACCAAGAATCCCGATTATGCGATTAATGTGATCTGCATCAGTTCGAATGAAGATCATACTTTCGTTCCATTATTCGCTTCAGAACACCGCGACCGCAAACATACAGTAAACTTACTGTTGTTGAGCGAGGGTGAGAGAAGGCATTACATATTGATTCGAAGTCTTTCCAGGCTCTTATACAGTCGAAATGCTCATGAATGTAAAAAATATCCATGTCCTTTTTGCCTCCATTGCTTCACGACAGAAGCTGGGTTGAGGAACCACATTTCGGAATGTAGCACACATGGCGTACAGAAAGTTCGATACCCTTCCACCGAAAATAACATATTGAAATTTTCGAACATTCAAAACCAAATGCCCATTCCATTCGCAATATACGCAGATTTCGAGGCCTTCCTTTGCAAAACCGATATTGACGCTGGCAACTCGACGAAATTTTGCGACACCCACACCCCAAGCGGATTTTGCTGTTTAACGGTTTCGACCATCGACGGCTATAATAACGAGCGACCATACGTGTACAGTGGCGACAATGTCGTCGATGCGTTCTTTGTCCATTTAAAATCGGAGCAAGTGCGAATCAACAAAATTCTGGCTAAGAACGAACCCATGACACCGCTTTCGGACTTACAATTGAACGCCTTTGCAAATTGTACCAATTGCCCATCGTGCGACGTCGATCTTACGAAAGAAAGCAAAGTAAGACACCATTGCCACGTAACCGGCCAATTCATTTCCGCGCTTTGCAACAATTGTAACCTGCAGTACAAGTACAAGAGGTCGAAAGTTGGTGAGAACGAATACAACTATCTGATTCCTGTTGTATTTCACAACCTAAAGGGGTATGATTCACATATCATCCTCAAGCATCTGTCCCGATTTTTCGCTTCGAAAGATGTCTTCGTTATCGCCAACAACATGGAGAAATATCTAGCGTTTGAAATCGATGGCCTTCGTTTCGTGGATTCTCTCCAATTTCTCAACTGTAGTCTAGACACCTTGGTGAAAAATTTAACAAAAGACGGAAATTCCAAATTCGTTCATATGCGTAGGCTCCATCCGAACGATGATCAATTCAAGTCGTTGCTTCGGAAAGGATTGTACCCATATGAATACATGGATTGTGCGGAAAGAATGTACGAGACATGCTTGCCCCCGCAGGACAAGTTCTTCAGTCGTTTGGCGGATGAACATATCAGTGATGACGATTATTCACACGCTCGAGACATCTGGTCAAAATTTGGCATGCGATCGATGAGAGACTATCACGATCTGTACTTGGAGACTGATGTAGTGCTTCTAGCCGATGTGTTCGAAGAATTTCGTAAGATGTCTTCGAATTTCTATCGGCTGGATCCGCTACATTATTTTTCAAGTCCAGGTCTGAGTTTCGACGCATGCCTCAAGATGACCGATGTCTCGTTGGAATTGATCGTCGATCCTGACCAGTTCCTTTTCGTCGAGAAGGGAATGCGAGGTGGTGTGAGCATGATAACAAATCGATACGCCAAGGCCAACAACCCATATCTCGCTCAAGGATATGATGCCCCAGCAGAAACAAGCTACATAATGTACTTGGACTGCAACAACCTGTATGGCTTCGCTATGAGCGAACCATTACCGACAGGCAAATTCCGATTCCTGAACCCCGAAGAAATCGAGAATTTCGATGTGAGTTCTAAACATGAAGACGATTTGAAGGGGTACATTCTCGAGGTGGATATGGAATATCCACCTCATCTGCACAATCCACATAACGATTATCCGCTAGCTCCTGAAAAGATGGCGATAACGAAGGACATACTTTCCCCATATGCAAATGAATTGGCCGGCAAATTGGGAATCAAATTCAATAACAATAAAATTCAGAAATTGATACCAAATTTAAATTCCAAGGTAAATTACGTTCTACATTACAGAAACTTGCAATTCTACGTGGCAATGGGTCTTAGGCTTGCCAAAATTCACAGAATCCTAGAGTTTGACCAATCTCGATGGTTGAAACCCTATATTGATTTTAACACCGCTAAGCGGCAGATGGCCGCTAACTCGTTCGAGAAAGATCTGTTCAAGTTGATGAACAATTCGGTGTATGGGAAGACCATGCAGAATAACAGAAAGCATCTGGATGTGAGACTTGTAACGAACGAGAGGCAAGCGAAGCGTTACATAGCTCGGCCGACGTTCAAGGCATTCAGCATCATAAATGAAGACCTTACTGCCATCCAAATGATCAAATCTGAAGTGATGCTGGATAAGCCAATATACGTCGGCATGAGTATTTTGGATATCTCCAAGCTGCATATGTATCGGTTTCACTACGAACATATGCAGAAGTTGTACGGTGAAAGAGCGAAGTTATTATTCACCGATACAGACAGTTTGTGTTACCACATTCGGACCGACGATGTGTATTTGGACATGCGTCATCACATGACCGAATACGACACATCCGACTACCCCGCCGATCACTTTCTGCATAGCAAAGCTAATGCGAAAGTGATTGGCAAGTTCAAAGATGAGTCGAATGGGCAACCACCTTTGGAATTTGTGGGTTTACGATCAAAAATGTACAGCCTTTTGCTTCCCAAGGATTACGAAAAGAAAACGGCCAAAGGTGTGAAAAAGTCGTGCGTGTCCAAATACATACGTCACCAAGATTACGCAAACTGTCTGTTCGACGAAACGTCGACCACCGCGAAATTTTACACCATTCGAAGTGTCAAACATCAATTACACACCGCCGAAATTTCAAAATCTGCTCTTTCGCCGTACGACGACAAGAGATATCTGTTAAATAATAGCGTTTCGCTTGCCTACGGCCATCTGTCGCTTAAATGCTAGTCCTTCTGAACCATAAACTCGATGTAAATTCAAATTGTAAATATTGTATAATATGATGTCTATCATTGTTGCTTAACTTTGCATGTTCGCTTGATGACAAAGACATTGTATAGATTTGTAGAAAAATAATTTTAAATGCAGCTTAACTTCACATGTTCGTTGGATGGAAAAGACATTGTACAGATTTGTAGAAAGACAATTTTAAATGTTGCTTAACTTCGCATGTTCGTTGGATGGAAAAGACATTGTAAAGATTTGTAGAAAGACAATGATTGACTTCGCATGTTCGTTGGATGGAAAAGACATTGTATAGAATTGTAGAAATACAATTTTAAATGTTGCTTAACTTCACATGTTCGTTGGATGGATAAGACATTGTAAAGATTTGTAGAAAGACAATTTAAATGTTGCATAACTTTACTCGTTCGTTTGACGTCAAAGGCATTGTATAGTCTATGCTGGGTGGAGATATTCGTTTGATGTGAAAGACATTTACGAAATTGCGACTTGGAACATTCGAACGTAGTTAGATTTATTTTAACATTTACTATTTTGTATGATATTTGTTGTTTGTGACTTTAAAAAAAATATATATAAAAAATACAATAAAATAAAAAAATATTAAAAAAAAAAAAATTAAAAAAAAAAAAATCAACTCGTGGACTTTGTGTTTCTTTTACTCACATAGGAGTTGTATAGAATTGTATCTAGTACTGTAGGATTTAGCACTTAAAATTTTCAGGAAAGAGAGAATAGAAATAGAATGATGTTGGAGATAGGCCTACAATGGGGAAAAATACTAAGAGGAATAAAACAAGAAGATTCACTTTAAACATGTTTATTAAATCACAATCAAAAGATTCGATGAATGTTTCTTTAATTCGCAAATTGTTAAAGTCCAAATGGATTACATATCCTACAGCTTAAGTATCCCAGTTGATTCCACCCATTGTATTGAAAGATGAAGAAGTAAGTTCTAGATTGCTAAGATTCATCGGCTGAAGATTCCACATCGAATGATCGAATCACTTAGTTTTATTACGCTACACGCGTAGGAATACATCGAAGTACTCAGTGTTAGCTTGTGTGCCTATACGCTAACGACCAGATGACGGACTACTTTCTCTTTGTAAACGTCACTGCTGGAACTACTTTTTGTATACGATACCTGAGCAGACATATCGGCGTCAGGTGACTGGACATCCTGTAATTATATCGTCTGGGCTGCGGCGCCCTAGAGATTGTTATCACACTCCATCGTGCGTAATAAAACCATTACCCGAGGGCAAGTCATTAACGAGATCTTAAGCACCTGGTCGAGGGCGTAACACCTGCGTCATTAACGAGATCTTAATCACCTGGTCGAAAAGCCATCACCCGAGGGCATATCATTAGCGAGATCTTAATCACCTCTTCTTAATTGTTGCACCAGTGGCTAATTGCTTTCTTAATGACTTTTTAATTGCTGCACCAGTAGTTAATGACCTTTCAATGAATAGGGGGCGTGGCCGATGACGTCATTGGAGCGTGACTAATGGGTTTTTAATGGGTTTTTAATGGGTTTTTAATTGGTGGAGTAGAACCACCACTAACCCTACTACTCTCCCCAAAGCCCCTAGTCGGCATTGGCTTTGTTCTTTCGGTACCTACAATACTAATTCTGAGCATCCCTTAGGAAAATGTTCTGGTTGCGCCCCTGCATAGACGGTGTCGGCCCACTATTCCGAGGGTCCACTATTCCGAAGGTCCACTATTCCGAATATCCGCTATATTTTGTTCGTTATCCTTGGTGGTTAGCCAGGTTGGGGTTACGGTGGGTTAGGGTTAGGGTTGGGTTAGGTTGGGTTAGAGTTAGGGTTGGGTTAGGGTGGGTTGGGGTTAGGGTTGTGTGGAGTAGGGTTGGGGTTGGGTGGGTTAGGGTTAGGTTTAGGGTTATGGTTAGGGTTGGTTAGGGTTGGGGTAGGTTTGGGTTGCGTTTAGAGCTAGGTTTAGGGTTAGGGTTATGGTTAGGGTTTGGGTGAGTTAGGGTTAGGATTATAGTTAGGTTTAGGGTTAGGTTTAGGGTTAGGGTTCGGAATAGTGGACCTTCGGAATAGTGGACCCTCGGAATAGTGGACCCAAACCGCATAGACATTCTTGTAGCCTACTGTATTCATTGCATTCTTTTATGCATAGGCTATTATCTCTGCCATAGAAGCATAATATTATTATTATATGTGCACGTGATGGGAATAAAGACCGCTTTCTATATATTTATAATTATAAGCTTATTCAGTAGAGCAATACCGTAGCTTAGTAGCCCGCTGCCTTTGCCATCGGTTAATATGCTTTTCTGCGGCATGCACGCATTCGCTATGCTGCATGCTTACGTAATGCGACAATTGCAAATAATTGTTATGAAGAGTGCATGATATATATTATATATATATATATACATGGCCTGCATCGGTAAGTCATATATACATGTATATAAAAAATTATATATATATATATATATATATATATATATATATAATGGCGATTGGTAATATATAGGAGCTGGTTGTTCCCAATTCCCAAAACACCAATGGGATATAAGGATATCCCTGAGACGACAGGCGGTAGCTGGAGGCGTAAGAGTATGAGTGGAAGGGTGGAGGGATGGCGGAGGGAGTGAGGGGGTAAGGGCGAAGGGAGGGCAGACGGTGCCTCAATCTTCTTCACGGTGAGTAAACTTCCGGCTGTGGTATCAATATTTTAGAGGAATTGACCGTGCAGCAGTGCGCATGCGCTGCATGGTGTTGAGTCTTTCATTATCTTGTCTCTCTCTCTCTGTCTCTGTCCCTCTCTTTCTGCCTTTCCTTCTCCCGTTCTGTCTCACTGGTCCTACTATACGGGTGCAAGAGTTGTGTGCCTGTGGAACGTGAGTAGTGAGCATTATCTCTCAGTGGACAGTATGCCGCAGCTGGTATGAAGAAACGGGAACGAATTCATGGGCTACAAAACATTTTTCAAGGTCATCTGGAGGTGGTTCTAAGACAGGCTGTATGCTTTATGAACCAATGAAATATTTTCCGGCTTTGCTGCATCTGTGCCTCTCATTGTCTTGCTGTATACGTCTCTGTTTAACCCTCTCTTTGTTTTCTTCCGCTTACATCATTTCTGCAGGTCATAATGGTCATTGCCGCCTTCAATCGCCACTCTTCTGCAGGCTGCATGTCTCTTTCTTTCTCTCTCTGTCTCTCTCTGTCTCTCTCTCTCTGTCTCTCTCTCTCTCTCTCTCTGTCTCTCTCTCTGTCTCTCTCTCTCTCTCTCAGTCACTCTGTCTCTGTCTGTCTGTCTGTCTGTCTGTCTATCTATCTATCTATCTATCTATCTATCTATCTATCTATCTATCTATCTATCCATCCATCCATCCATCCATCCATCCATCTATCTATCTATCTATCCGTCCATCCGTCCATCCATCCATCCATCCGTCCATCTATCTATTGCCATTCATCTCTCCTCTTGTTTCGCAGCTTGTCCTTTCCACTCGTACTCCTTCATTTCTGTTTTGTCAGGTCTCCCATCCGCCCTTGTCCTGTTTCTATTTCTCTGTTTTTTGCCCGTTGTTATCTTTCTGTCTTCACTCTTTCCATCCATCCGAACTCCGCCGCTGGCTGCACTCTGCCAGTGCCAGTCCCAAGCCTGGATAAAGGAGGAGGGCGACGTTAATGCTCCCTGCTGTCACACAGACTGTCGTTACACAAAAATTACTACTTCCATCTATCAGTCCTCGCTTTAGGCCAGTGCCTAAAGTGTGGAAAAATAAGTGCCTTAACGCCCCTTATCTTTCCAAAAGAAGTGCCTGGACAGTGGACGCCCCTTACCTTTCTAGTCTGTGCTCGCCAATAAGTGGCCGGACGGCGTTCAGATTTTAAACAGCATCGAAACTTAAAATGTCCATATCTCGGGTTTTAAAGTGAATTGAAAGCTGACAACTGTCGCGCTGACCTAATAATTTGTATAGGAAGATAACAAAAATTTGGAGCCTTTCTTGAGACGGACATACTTACACAGTACACACACCGCCCGCCACAGATAAACTTTCAGCCTTATAATGTAAGATTTAGCGTCAGGTGCGAACCAGAAGAAATGAAAGACTATAATCAATGGCAACACGTGTCATCTCATTTTAATTATACGGACACACAATAATCTGCAGTGTTCTCTTCAGCACCATCTTCATCCTCCTCAGCTTCCTTATCGTTTTTATCCTTCTCCTCCTACTTCTCCTTATCTTTCTCCTCCTCCTCTCCTCCTTCTCCTCCTACTCCTGTCATCTCAAAATTTATCATCCCATCTTCCTCCTCCTTCTCCTAGTCCTCCTGCCAATTATCCTCGTCTTACCAGCTTCTATTTAACGATACTGTGTGATAGTAAAGATCATTAAATGTCGCCCTCCTCCTTTTTCCAGGCTTGGGACTGGCACTGTTAGAGTGCAAACTGTGGCGGAGTCTATCCTCGTCATTCCAAAGCTTTCCATTCTTATCTCACTTACCTCCTCCTCCTCCGCCACCTCGTACACCACAGCCTGCTCTTCCTCTCTTCTTCCTCTTTTTCCTCCTCCACCTCTCGTTCTCCTCCTCCTCTTCCTCCTTGTGCTCCTCCTCTTCATCTTACTCCTCCTCTTCCTCATCAACCTCCTCTTCTTTATTTTGCTCCTCCTTCACCTCAGCCTCCCAGGTTCTCCAAAGGGACCTCTGTATAGCTGCTTCTACAGCTGCAGTCTCCGTTGCAATCGAACATAGACATCATTTGCGCTCAACACTCTCAACTTCATCGATAGCATTTTTCTCCCGCGTGTCTTTCATTTCGACTGTTGAATACATATTGTATAACTACCTCCAAATATTCTCTCGTGAGCCCATCCACCAATCCACCCGTTACAGTCGGAGTTCATTTCCTCACAGAAGGACTTCGGTCCGTTTCTTGCAACCATGAAGACCGGTCAGAAGTACTACAGGACGATCAATACGTCAGTTGGATCATATAATATTTCTGAGCAGTGAAAGTAAGAAACCAGGTAACACGTCGTGTGCTGCAGCAATAACGTGAGCACATCAACACTTCCAGGTTTGACTGATCAGCACTTAGCCTGTTCTGACCAAAACGCATGATGTGACAATTTGTCGAGAGACAGAAATGGATAACGAAAGGGGTTGTCTACTTGTCTAGATCGAGTGGTTTCGTTCCTGATATCCTGCTCTCTGCGTTATAAGGCAAACGCTATAAGAATAACAACTCTGCTCCTGTGTCTGACGAAATTAGCATCAAAGGTTATATCCTGAGGCTAAGGTCGGGTATTCCGTTTGAGTTGACTAACCGCAACCCCAGTCATCATTTTTTTACAAAGCAGCAGCAGCAAAAGTAGCCGTCATCCTGGACTCTATCATTTATCATCAGCAATAATTATTGGTCCATCCATTTGTCATGCGTGGCAGTTATTGCCTCCGTCTTGTTATCGCAGTTCAAGAAGAGATGTCATCCGCTTCCAATCTGTCAATAAGACATCGTTTCTTTCCTCGTCAATCTGACACTAGGGGCGCTTTACAGATGGTTAAATATGATACAAATAGCCTACTATGCATTCATTTTGGTCAGATGAGATAAGTTTTTTTTATTAAGATAAAGGTCATTTCTTTCAAATTCAGATAAACTGATAATAATTGCTAACTTAATAGATGAGATGAAAAAATGCCATGAATTTTAGCATAATTTCTAACCGTTGAGCTATTACATCCATGAGTGCCCGCATATCGGGCAAGAGAGGGCACTGCCTTCCCCACCCATAAAACTGACACCTTTTTGTAAACTACCAGGTTTTAGCCTTTAACAATTTTATTCGCACTAAGGTACTAATGACACACAAAATGAGACTGAGACATTTGCATTTATCAAACTCTACAATGATAATTATTAATCTATTATTTATGTTGCTCAGTCTCAGTATTTCTCCTAACCGTTGTGCTATTAATCACACGTATAAGTCTGAGTTGCCCTTCATTGTCTGCTCTTCGAAATAATTATTGTTCTGAAGGTGTACACTGTACACTGTACACTCCGATGTGCAATCGTCCAAAATGCCTTTCTTCGACACCACTCACTTTCAATTTCCATTTCATAACCCTTTCCTCTCTTCTCCGTGTGCATCACCCAACACTATTCCAGATTAGAAAGCATCTGCCGCTGCAGCTGCTGCTGCTGCTGCTGCTGCTGCTGTGTCTTTCTGAACATCCTGCCTCTCACTGTATCTCTGTGTTCTCTTCCTCATCTACTGCTCAACATGGACGCAGATACAATGGCAATTCTTTTTTTAGCTGTAGCATGAAGATCGAAGACAAAAGGAAAAGCTAACAAAAAGTTATATATAATGCATATATATATAATCTATTTAAATAAAAATGTAAAAAGTTTGTTCCTAATCGAATTTCTCGGAAACTTTATGACCGATTCTTTTGACATTTTTCGCAAAACGCTCCGTTCGAATACCATCGTGTTTGTAAAAGGATTTCCTGGAAAGAAACAAATCTTTTACACACAAAAAACACAACTTTCTCCTCGAGTTGACACGTTTATACATTTTAACTTTAACGCATACTCCGCCATTTTGGCCCGTGTATTTATAACGCACAGGGATGCCACTCTGAATTTGAAAAAGGTCAGGGATGCCACTCTGAATTTTGAAAAAGGTCAGATCCGGTCGAAAAAAGGCTAGAAAAGACTAGATTGACAATTTTCACACAACGTTCGAGCGGACGGGTTTTTATATGCTTTTCTCGAAAAAACACAACATTGCATTCGATTTCAGCGAATTCAATTTATTTGCATTTGAATGCGGCCGTGTGGGAGGAAGGGAGCGGGAGGGAGCGGGAGGAAGGGGGAGGGGAGGGAGCGGGCGGGATGGAGGGAGGGGAGGGATGGAGGAGTGGAGGGACGGATGGGAGGGAGGGAAAGAAACGGGAGGGAGGGGAGGAGGGGAGGGATGGAGGAGGGAAGGGGAGAGGGAGGAGATTGGAGATAGGGAGGGACAGGGGAACGGAGGGAGGGAGGCAGGGTAAGGGAGGGAGGCAGGGGAAGGGAAGTAGAGAGGGAGGGTTGGACGGTCTTTTCAGCCACAGCAACGCGTGGCCGGGTACAGCTAGTTTTATATATATGGTATATATGGTAAAGACTAAAGAGAATGTTTCAGCAAGAAATCGAGAGTGATACAACAAGACAGAGACAAAAACAGTGGTAGGCTATATAGAGAGATGGGCAGACAGCGAATTGCGTGTTTGAGTGGGACAGATATAATATAGAGAGATGCACAGAGACATAGACATGAAGACAGCGAGACAGACATATCAGATACAGAGAGATACAGAGACAGAGGGATACAGAGGCGGAGAGACGGAGGCAGAGAGACAGAGAGGCAGGAAGTCAGGAACGGAAGCAGAGACACAGAGACAGAGACATAGGCACAGAGACAGAGATAAAGCGAAATACCGAGACAGAGGGCCAGAGGGACATCATTAATACGTTATCTAGAATAACAAAACAACTGAATGCATTCTTTTACAGTCAGCGAATTTGTCGACTGGACGAACAGCCGACATGGCGCCATATAATTTCCTTCGTCCCCCACCGATCACCTAGTCTTATGCTCTCCCATCTAAGCCCTTCGTCCAACCCGCCCCTACCCTACACTGACCTCCCTCCCTCCCTCCCTCCCTCCCTCCCTCCCACTCAATGACTCAATAAAGTGACCAATCGAATTCGCAGAATTGTAACTTTGCTCATCCAACCAACACCCTTATAGTTTTTATAGGCCTACCCATATAAATGTATATATATATATATATATATATATAGATGTGTATAAATATTATGGGTATTTATATGTAGGCTACATGCACCCTTTCCAAAGTCTGGATGCATGTATTATGTACTCTACAGGGTGCGCCAAAAAAGACCCCCTAGGTTGTTTGCCAATATCTTGACCAAAAGTAAGAATTTCCAAATGAAATTTTACCGGCTTATAGACAATTCATATTTACACATGTTGGCAAGATTTCATCAAAATATTTCAAACAGAACAAAAGTTACACCACTTTTATTGAGGCCACCCACCGTTTTTTGACGATTCAAAAACGAAGCGCAACAAAAATTAGGTGTTTGCCAATATCATGGCCAAAAGTAAGAATTTCGAAATGAAATTTTACAGGCTCAAAGACAATTCATATTTACACATGATGGTCAGATTTCATCAAAATATTTCAAACAGAACAAAAGTTATACCACTTTTGGTGAGGTCACCCGCCGTTTTTTGACGTTTCAAAAACGAAACGCAACAAAAAGCAACAAAACACGATTTTATTAAGTCTCATCTCAAATAACTGTTGTCAAATGAACTTGGTAGTGCTTCAAACTTGTGTTCAATGTGCCCACCACCTGTGCCAAAACTTCTTTTGAGTCTCTTTGCAAAGTTCTTGATGGACCTGTTCATTAATCTGACAGATTCCTTATTTACCAATTTGATTGTCATCTTGCTAAGTGACTTCTCAGTGACGCGCAGCTACGCTGGTACCATGTTTCTTTTTTAAATAGTAATAATAATGATTATCTGGCATTATCAAGGCTATATGATACCAATTATTTGAGATGAGAAAAAAATTCGTGTTTTTGTTACTTTTTTTTGTTGCGCTTCGTTATTGAATCGTCAAAAAACGGTGGGTGAGCTCCCTAAAAGTGGTATAACTTTTGTTCTGTTTGAAATATTTTGATGAAATCTGGCCATCATGTGTAAATATGAATTGTCTATAAGACTGCAAAATTTCATTTCGAAATTCTTACTTTTGATCAAGATATTGGCAAAAAACCTAGGGGGTCTTTTTTTGGCGCACCCTGTATATATATAGCGCTAAGCCTGTGTACTTCAGTTAACAGTGGTTTAATTTGTTTAGAAAAACTTCTGGATGCAGTGTGCCTAGACTATAATACAGTAGCCCAACAGAGAGGCCACTGTAACCAGCCACAAAGAGTCCACACATACTGTAGCAGCCATTAACTTTCATTAACTGCTGTCGGTATACAAGTACATGTACGTCTTAGAATCTGCACTTCTACGCTTAATCATTAATCAAGACTCCTGTCAACTATTACTTTGGCGCCACAAAACGACCGCACTTTCATAATTTTAGTTGCTCTTCTTACAAACTTCATAAACGCATTGCAACAGCAATAATGTGAGTGAAGGACTGGAAGTTTCTCACCTCCTACTGAGTGAAGCAGACTTCTGCTCAGGTATACGTTACCTACCGTAGGTAGCCTAGCTACCGATGGACACGTCACACAGCTACATTGGATGGTAGGCCTACCAGTCTGCTTTATTCTGGTCACTATATTTAGTAAGTGAATGATGCTATGAGACGTTCTAGTTTTTAAAGAATCTGTGTATGGAAATATGCAAAATAGACGCATAGCCTACACGGAAAAATTACGCTAGATTTCCGAACACCTATATAGCCTATCACATGTGCTCTGCGACTACAATAATACAGGGCATTAATATAAGCTTAATAGACACCCAATTCCCGTAACTTGTTTGTATAGTCTTTCATGGATTTAATATGTTGGTGGCCTCCATTATAGGCTACAGTAGGCCAATATATATGCCCTTTTTAGTCATCGAAATTTCTGACGACCTTTAGCCTATTTTTTAGTCATCGCATGCTTTTCCTACAATTTTTAGCCCAAATACCTTCACCGCGCCGTAAAACGATATAATTTCAGTTTTTGTTCTTCTAAAATCGCGATCTTATCCTGTTTTCTGCTCGTCATTTTATTTCTATGAACTTTTTACGTTAGCCCTTGGGAGGTAAGTAGGCTACATGCTGTATACCATAGTCTACAGTCCTGAATATACATCTGTTACATTTTTTGTGCGTCTAAGCTTATATACGTTAGACGTTGTATCTTCGTTAGCCATAAATTTAACACTTCCTTCTGAGTGGTGCAGTCTTCTGTTCGTCTCCTCGTCCACTTCCCCACACTCTCCCCTTTTTTCTCTCACACGCAGTTCGTCGACCATTTGCGCTGGCGTCAATTGGCGTCACGTCTTGAATATTTTAGCGAGACGATGATAATTATTTGCGACGAAAAGAGCCAGCGTGAAATATAACCGTCGAAACTTCGGGAATTTTCTTTCCAACGAGCAACTGGATAGGCATATAGACAGGGAAACGATCGAGTATGGTGGCCTGGAGGCAGAACCATGGGCAAATTATACAACCCCAGAGTATGACGTGACAATTATAGGACCCTAGAGAAAGACGTGGCAATTATAGGACCCTAGAGAAAGACGTGGCAATTATAGGACCCTAGAGAAAGACGTGGCAATTGTAGGGCCTGAGAGCATGACGTGGCAATTATAGGACCCTAGAGCATGGCGTGGCAATTATAGGGCCCGAGAGCATTGCGTGTGGCAATCGTTGAGTTCGAGAGCATTGTGCGGCAATTATATATGACCGAGAGCACAGCGTGGCAATATTACAGGGACCGAGAGGATTACGTGTGACACTGGGTCGTTTGCTTCTTATAATCTAAACTGGTAACAAAATAATTATTGGTGACAACAACAAGTGTGGTAAACAATTTCTCAAATGCTATAGGCTTAGGCAGAGTTCGCTCAATAGGCTCGAAGCCGCAATCGTTGCATGCCAGCCAAGCGAGCTACTGAGAGACGACCATTTGACGACCTATAATTATCGAATTGATGAAGACAGTTGAGTTTCGAGACCGAAACAGTTGGGTTCCAACTTCCAACTTCTAATATATTATAGCGGACCAAGGCCGTAGCTAGGTGAGTGTTTTGGGTGTTTGAACACCACCCGAAATGGAAAAAGTAAAAATAAAAGAATGCAATTACTAGCACACGATGTAAAAACCATAAAATAAAACCATGAAAACACCCCCCCGAAATTAAAAATTTTGGTGACATTTCCTGAAGATTTCGGCCTCGGATGACTAAAAAAGTCATCAATTTTTTCGGACGGGAAATTGGTGACAGTTTTCTGAAGATTTCGGTCGGATGACCAAAAAATGTCATCAGTTTTTCGGACGGGAAACTGAAGAAACACCCACCCCCCCCAAATCAAATCCTGGCTACGGCCTTGTAGCGGACAGTGGATGTCTGTGAACACTATAGAGACGATCCGCAGTCAATAATCTCTCAATAACATTCGATGAAAAAATTGTTGATGGGTCGATTTAATTAATAATAGGCCTATTATATAAAAGAACAATTTCGACAATAGCTTTATGGCATAACGATGCGCTTAAGAGGGAGAGACAGAAAGGCAGACAGACAGACAGAGCTGGGGTGGGGGAGAAATGGAAAATGAAGGGATATTAAAGGGAGTAATGTAGGCTATAGAAATGAAAAGCAGCAGGAGGAAATGGAGAGGGAGACGGATGGACCGTAATGGAGAAGGAAGATTAGAGGAAGAGGAGAGAGAATGTGAATGGAAAGTTTGGAGAGTGATTATTAGAGAGGGTGGGTTATTGGGAACGGAGAGGTATTAAATGATGGAGAGGGAGACGAGAAACGGAACGCAAATGGAACATCATAGACTAGCTGATGGAAAAGAAGCGAAAGGAGGGAGTTGCGGGGGTGCAAACCTAGAAAGGACCTGGAGGCAACGCAGTCTTCTTTACATTAATTTGAGAAATTTTGGTGAATTAGCTTGCAGACACAAATGATAGTACAATGAAGGTCAAACCGATCATCATCATCATCATCATCATCATCATCATCATCATCATCATCATCATCATCATCATCATCATCATCAACAGCAGCATCGCATTTAATCAGCAGCTACTATCGCTATTACTGTTTCCGTGTAATCGTCATTACAATCGTCATCAACATCGTCATCAACATCGTCATCACCAACGTCAATATTATCATCACTGTTGTCGTCATCACAAACCAATTTATTACTTTATCAGTTTCATGATCACCGATTCATTATTTGATGTAGACCTATCCACTACCAGGTTCCATATCGTCATTACATCATCATGTCGTACGGGTAGTCTTCATCTAAAATATTGTTCAGAAAACCAGCAGTAGCATCAGCAGCAGTAGCAATTTAGCAGCAGGGTCTAAATTGTTGTGACCTGCTGCCTTAGCTTCAGTTGACTTACAATAAACTATTATTTTCAATCGTCAACAGTCGAGTTACGGTTCGCAAGACGGTACATCGGAATTGCATGACTTGATGGATCGAGGTGCCTGGTGCAAGTGGTCACCGGGGAAGCAGAGGAGGGGTCTGCGGTGACCGGCGGCCAGTCATCCAGGTCCCTGTTGTTGTCCTCGGAGTATTCCAGCTGTGCACCACCTGGAAAAGGTGGATCGACGCTGCAGTCGACGGTGGTACGACCGCACTGCTTGTGAAGGTCAGGCGATGATGTCTCCAGCGTCTGTTCGTCGTAGTCCAACATGGATTCGGGACAAGTGCAAGCTACCTGAGGGAAGCCCTCAAGGACGTTGGAGGACGAGGAAGTGGGTGGAGAAGAGGAAAGATGATGCTGCGATGGATGGGGAGGAATGGTCCGTATCTGGCGAGAGGAAGCAGCAGCAGCAGTGGTCGTTGTCTTCGTGGAAGAGGATGTGGTGGTGGAGGAGGAGGAGGACAGGAAGTGGGTGACGTCGATGACGATGTCGTACTGGTTGACGGGGGGTCGTCTGATGTGGCGAACCAGTTCAGCGGAGTAGGGTAGGGAGGCAGGACTTGGGTAGACGACGACGGGCAGCTCTTCCATCGCAGACGACGACGGTGGGAGCTGGTCCTGCTGCAGGATGCACTTCGGGTCAATGATTCCACACGATGTAGAGGTCGCCCGACTCCACGCCGCCGTCTCTCCTGTCTTGCTTGCTCCCGTCAGCTGCCAGGCAGAGTGGTGGCAGAGGTGGTCGCCGCTGGCCGAGGAGGCACTGTGGTGGTGATGGTGATGGTGGTGATGACCAGTGGGTGTCGTTTTCTTCTTACTGTGGAGAAATTGACAAACGCACGCGGCGCAGTACGATATAATTATATCTCCGAAATATCTAACAAAAGCCACTCAGAGGGTCAGCTTAAACACAGGCGTAAAGGCTGAGCCGTTACAATTATATTTATTGTAAACTTGCGTCGACCGGGAAAAAATTGGAAGTCTATTATTTTTTTCTAGAGCTACGTATTATAACATAATATATCGTTCCCTAAGATAGCATAAATTTTGAGAAAGATTTCGGATGGTCAAATTGAACCGGAAATATTTGTCCTGAAACAAGTGGAAAACAGTACACGTTCTTATATAGTCAACTTCGGTAAGCTTATATAAAAATGATTCTACCAAACTGGTTTTAAAAAGTTTTGACTTTTAGGCCATAAACTTATGGCCATTCATTGTAATAATACGTAAATTGGTCTACAGTATAAAAACAGTTTGATCTGCAACCAACTTACGTTGGTAGAGTAAGTTCATATGCTGATGTGCGAATTATAAATTGTGAATTAAAAGTCGACGACGACTATTATAGACTGAATGAAAGAAGAAAGGAATGACTTAAAGAGCGCTGATCAAGTTACCTTCGAAAGAAGAGAAGACCGAGTCCGAGAACAACCATTCCGATGGTTATCGCCGTCAGAAAGGCAATGACGGCAGACACCCCTACAGCAGACGATAAAAACACGTGATCAGAAGCAGACGATAAAAACACGTGATCAGAAGCAGACGATGAAAACACGTGATCAGAAGCAGACGATAAAAACACGTGATCAGAAGCAGGCGATAAAAACACGTGATCAGAAGCAGACGATGAAAACACGTGATCAGAAGCAGACGATAAAAACACGTGATCAGAAGCAGACGATGAAAACACGTGATCAGAAGCAGACGATGAAAACACGTGATCAGAAGCAGGTCAGATTATTGCTGCATAGTGTATACGGTTTCATCAAAAACATTACGATTTTGTTTAGCACAATATAGGCTAGCTCCGACAAGGGGCGGATCCAGGGAGCAATCCGGCCATGCCCCCCCCCCCCCCATTTAAAAATTGCATGGGACGTGCCCCCCATTTGGTTTCAGCAAGCCATTAAATAAATGTAGTGGGAGAGAAAAACAGGACATAAGGCCCCCCTATTAAAAAATCGTACGGGGCGTGCCCCCCCCGTCGATTTAGCGGCGGTTGAGACGGTATCTTTTTCCCGGGAAATTGGTGTAACATATATGGGGTATAGAACGTGGAGCGTTCAACATTGGGAACGTGGAACATGGAACATAGGGAGAATGGAACATAGAGAACTACGTGGGGCATATAGGGAGCAAAACATCATAGGGAACAAAGAACAGAGAACATAGTAACATGGAACATCGTGGAAACAAGGACGACACATAGGTAGCACAAAACGCATGAGGGGCAAAGGACATATCATGGAACATCACATGGAACATGATATCACAACAGAGAACACAGGCAGAGAGCATAAGCAATGAACAGAGGACATGGACACAGAGCCATAAGACAGAAGCATGGGCAAATTAAGGAATCTAGGAAGACTAATTGAGTGGAAACCCAGGATGATCATTGTATTCCCGGATCCCTACTGTATGAAGTTAGAGACTTCCATCTTCCATAATATTATCGGCACGGTCTCTCCTGGCTGTAATCCTAATGCAGCTAATTTTTAGTTCTCAAGTTTCTTAGCTCTTCCAACTAGGCCTTTATAAGACAGAGCGACGAGATATTGAGCATATAGTCCCTTTGCTTGACAGAAACAGTGGAGAGTTACATCTTATGCGCGTGCTGTGCACATGCCAATAGGTTGAGACACGCGTACACGGGTCCACCCCCACAGACATGATGCTAGGCATTTGCAATTGCAGTTCCAATTCACTGGACCAGGTCGTGGAAAATATCTTTGGAGTTCCAAGCAATTGTACTATTAGCAGAGCATTTAGGTTCTATAGAGCTTGTTCCTCACAAACACTCTATAGCCTATAATACTTTTGAATATTATATTAAACAACCTTATTAGCATCGCGGTGTCGAAAGCCCTTGTGCGACCATAGAAAGACACTTGCTGGTATACATATTAATGTGTCTATACAATATCCGCATTTCGTACATATGCAATATAGTCACCAGATTGCATCCATACCCCTATGTCATTTCTACGCACCTACAAACACGAGTAAAGCCCTACAGTAAGAACCGTACCCGGCCATAGACTAATATTGCTTGTTGGAAAATGCATTTCGACTACCGCTATAGTACAATCGACGCTTCGACCAAGCGTTTATGGACCCATAAAAATGATATGAGTTGCTGAATTTGAACGCAGACAATTATACAGATCGAATAGTTGTTTGAAGTCTGAGCTTATGCTTTATTTTATAAATTGACTTTAGGCCGTTTCTCAAGTTTACTTAAGGATTTGGAGATCACTGCATACCATTTCGACCGTAGCAATTGGCTGAGAAGAATCTGCAGACCAATTCTGAGAAGTAGGCCTAATGTTTGCTACTAGCAGACACCGTATGGCATCGTTTCCTAACTCTGTGAGTTCGGTTGGCTATTTATTTATTATCTTGCAAAGTCTAAGCTTTTAACATCATAATCTCTTTCTACTCACCTATAGGCCTATAAGACTGACTTATTCGACCATTAATTTTGGAACATTCCACGGATTTAATCATCACCAACGAGTTGACTTGGAGCATCGTCTATGGATGCCTTGTGTATAATATTACTACACATAGAAATATTTAGACTGGATTAGATAAGGTCAATCAAATACTGCATTATCATGTGGTCTATTTTAGTGTAGCCTATCGTGGCTGAGAGCACGGTGTCGTAGCGAGTCTAGCGACATGTTCTGCGCTCTGTAAACGGATGGCCGCAGGTTCGAATCCACCTCAAGCCACTGCATTGCGACTCTGGAAAGTTGGTCACCAAAATAGTCTGTGATGAAGGCAACGAAAAACCACCATATCTTCATGAAACCCAATGGAACTTGCATGCCTTTGGGCAGAGAACTCATTGCCATCATCACCATCATCTTCATCATCACCATCATCTTCTTCATCATCATCATCGTCACCATCATCATCATCATCATCATCATCATCATCATCATCATCATCATCATCTTCTTCTTCTTCTTCATCATCATCATCGTCACCATCATCTTCATCATCACCATCATCTTCATCATCACCATCATCTTCTTCATCATCATCATCGTCACCATCATCTTCATCATCACCATCATCTTCATCATCATCATCGTCACCATCATCTTCATCATCACCATCATCTTCTTCATCATCATCATCGTCACCATCATCTTCATCATCACCATCATCTTCTTCATCATCATCATCGTCACCATCATCTTCATCATCACCATCATCTTCTTCATCATCATCATCTTCATCATAGTTTTACAATAGACATTGGATGAATCGCTATAACTGACCGTGAGATATAGTGATGTATTCTGGGTCTCCTGTCGTTCTTGTGTTCGATGGTAAGACTCCTGCGTCATATAAAAGACAAATTGTTATTGTGATAACTCAAGGTATTTCGAAGGAAAATTCATCGTGGAATAATGAATTATTATTCTTACCTAAAATAATATTTAAGCGTATGGTTTAGCAAAAGCCTATTACATTAAAATTGGGTAAAACTGAACAGCATAGAATCATAAATTGCACATTTTACTTTCAAATTGCACAATAGATTATAAATTATAATGACCTAGAATATAAATTATAAATAGAACCCTTTAGGATATGCAGTTATAGCTATCCTTATATATATATATACGCTACAACAGACCTGTTTTGACCACAAACCGTGTTACTTGTTAATCAGTCCAACTCCAAGAAGCAGAAGCCATGCAAATGAGATGAAGAAGAAATGACGAAATGAGAAGGACACGAACATGTAGAAGAAGAACAAGAGGAACCGGAGCAGCAAGAACACAGAAAAACGAAAGAACGAAGCATATATAGAAGCAGAAAAAAGAAATAAAACGATTTTATTTGTTCTTAACATCAATCTGTATTCCACACTCTGTTCAATGACAGAGCCGCAGCGCCCACGCAGCAGGGAGATGGGATGAAAAGCATGGTACAACAGAGACAGACAGACACACAGTCAGACAGACAGACAGACAGCGACACAGAGACGGACAGAGACAAGTAAAGAGAGGCAGACATCTATGGATCAGCCAAACAAGAGTCTTCATGCAGAGAGGTAGACATTAAATCAGCTCCCATGCATACGTTAGGGAATACATTTCCAGTTTTCCCATTACGACCATGACATGCTTCCTTACTTTGTCCAGCTATAGTGTCTCGTCGAAATGTTTGTCTCTTCTTTAGATGCCGTAGCATCACCAAACGCCGCATCACCAAACGCCGCCGCCGCCGCCGCAGCAGCAGCAGCAGCATCTTGAGATGGACGAGTCTTTAGTCTAAGAGCCACCTATTTGTTAGCCGCGACGTCGTATATAAACAACACGCCAGGAACGCGCTATGTGTAGACCTGTACAATTATATACTGCCTGGGATACACGACGTTGCCCGGGAAATTTTGATTTCAGCCCTCACCAAGCCCACCCAGGCCACAACTGACGTCTATCTGGCGTTACCTCTCTGGGGCACCCGGCATTTCCTGGGAAATTTCGGTTTTTCGTCCACCTCGCCCTTCATCTAGCCCCGGTGTCCACCCTACCTTCACTCTTTCCCTACCCAACCCAACTCCCAGCCCTTTATAAGGTAACCGGCGCTGCCATGAAATTTAAGCATTTCGCCCTCACCACCCAGAAGTCCACCAAACTACCCACCCAGCCCCAGCCCTGGAAAACCGGCGTCGCTATACGGAAACTTTGGCTCGCCTGAAAAAAACCTTGGTTCACCCCAACAACACCAGCTTCCACCCAGCCAACACCTCCATGATGATTCACCAACCCCTCAACTGTCTAGATGCAAGGTTCCAGGTCAGTAGGCTAAATGCGAAACTGTGAGCTTGCATTCTGGACAGACATACATACGTATACGCTACATGCACACATTGCACACATTGCACACACACACACACCCGCACACACGCACACACGCTTCTTTATAGATAACTATATATGTACACATATCAAGGTTGAAGCGTCGCCGGTGTCAGTTTTATGCATATATAATATATGCGTATGAATGGACACACACATGCTAAAGTGCATATTCGTTCGTTCATCGACGAAAGTAAGTCTCGATCAGTCTTGCTTATGCACAGGTCTTCTCTTCGGACGCAGAGCTGCTATGGACCGTAATCCTCCATCGTTTTAACGGATATAGGAACAGGCCCTTCCTATAATCCCCTGCTATATGTATATGAGGACTGACCGTGTTTATGTGACTATACACCAAATATATGCGTATACCATGCAGGATACATAAGATAAAAGCATTCTTGAATTCACCAATTGCTAACCGCATTTTGGTTTACAGACATGGTACAATAAAATGAAATATAGTTAATTATACATAACGGAGTATTGGATAAAGAAGTCCAGTTAATTTCCATGTTTTCAGAAGAATTTATAATGTCGGATATACACATGCATACATAACTATATGAATGCATTCAACACACAAGCGTACACACAGACACCTGCACACTGGCAAACAGTCACACACGCACGCACACACAGACGCATGCGCGCGCACACCCATAATATATATATATATATATATTATATGTATATATTGCACAGCATAGCCTATTTTCTGCGTACAAATGTCTAGACTATGCTATTATTTTTGGTGCTTCAGACTGTTCGCTTCGTTTCAGATAACCTTAATAATAATAATAGGCTTATTATATAGTACATCATGAGCTCTCGTGAGGATGGAGCGATAGATATCTTGTAAATATAATGCAGCTGCGGAATCTTATCTTACCGCCACTCCACATCAAAGCAGAGACCTGAAACAGATTCCGTTGCGAGATTGGGAGACAATGCAGCAGGACCAGTCGACCTTGAAACATCGCTTGAATTTCACATCAACTGCTTCATATAATTATTATCAAAAGAAAGCAGGACTGCATTTCGATCTTTGCTCAACGCTTCATACTCAATTCCGAAGAGTTTCGCAGACTTTTATCAGTATTTAATTCTGAAGACAATTTCGATTGGCGTTCAAGAAATTAGGAGATTTCTATTACGATGAATTTATGTATATATTTTTATTTCTTTCTTTAAGCTTACTTCTCTATTTATATAGCGCCACTTCAAGCTCGCTACTCAGATGCGCACCTGACTATATATATATATATATATATATAATTATATATATATATATGTATACATCGCTGAAAACTGCTTCGGAGTTTCACGCCGAAGCGCCCGAGCAATTGCAAGTGAAGGACTTGCTCAAGGTCCCTGTATACGTGGTGACTTGAGGTGGATTCGAACCTGCAACTCTCCGGTTGCAAGACAAAGAACATACCCACTACACCACCGAGCCCCACAACATATATATATATATATCGTGCTTAAGGATCAACGTCACAAGGGCTGATATATATATATATATAATATATATATATATATATATATATATTTATTTATTTATTTATTTATGCTGGGTGAACGGACCTGTGGTGGAGCAGTCCGTGAAATGTCCATTCCACATGGATTGTGTGCAGAAGAGTCGATGGACATCAGTGGCTGAGTTGTTGCAGTGAATGACCAGACTGTCACCCATTCGAACTGACCAACCGTTCGAGATGGACAACACATCCGGACAACCAATCACTTCAAAGAAGAAACAATGACGTCATGAAATGACCGGAAGTGATTGACTGCAGCAGGATGAGTCATGGTCATTGCAGACGGATGATGATGATGACGAGATGATGACGCTAATGATGACGAGATGACTACTTGATGACGCTAATGATGACGATGACGTTGACAGGATATGCAGAATGGAGTAAGGAATTTTCGTACAGAGTCAGTCAGTGTAAAAAGTTGTAATCTGTCCTAATTCATGTGCATTTTGAGCATAATATACTGCGTTGTGTCAGTTTGAAATTTTAAACGAAGATCATTGTATTACAATTATAAATCTATGATCAGAATGGCATCATCATCATTATCATCATCACTCGGTTTGTATCATTATGGCTACTCAACAATTAATTATGCAAGGTGTTTTCTATTGTTACATTAAGTTGTATTGAGGCAGTTCAATGTGTTAATCATAATCGTAACCATATATGACACAGACACTACTCGTATGGCCCAACAAAATGCACAAAGTTTGCTCAGGACAAGACGCTTCCGCCGCCGCCTCCTTCGCCTCCTCCTCTTCCATCTTCTTCCCTACTCCATCTTCTCCTCTTCCTCCTCTTTTTCTACCACCTCCTGCTCTTCCTGCTCCTCCTGCAGCCTGCTCCTCCTCTCCTCTTCCTTCTCCTCCTCTTTTTCTTTCCCACTTCCTCCTCCTCCTCCTCCTCCTCCTCCTCCAGCTCCTCCTACGCAGATACTACAGACTTTATTACAGCTCAGCGTCACGAAACTCGTATACGCCCGAATTATCCTTTGATCTCTTAATACTTGGATAATGCCGAGTTGTCTCTGCGTGCTGCCACTTAGATCCTCGCCAGTTACAGGTCGTTCGGTCGGTCGGTCGGTCGGTCGGTCGGTGGGTCGGTCGGTTGATGGCTCGGTCGGTGTCTTATTGACCAACCCTGCGAGTTCCTCCCTGTGCACGGGCGGATGTACTGCAGGTCGTGCATGGTACAATCGATCCTAATCACCGGCGCTAAACGAATGCACAACGAGTAGAGAGACTGGTTCCTGGGTGTAGGTCTATGTAGATTGAAACCGGAACAAAGTCCTCTCTCTCCCTCTCGTTCATACTGCGTGGTCATACTTCATTGCTGAACCGAACCGGGATTCGTAAAAGCCAGTCATCTTTACGGACTGTTTAATTTCCCAGTTCATTACCAGGGACATCGTCGTCGTCGTCGTCGTTGTCGTTTAGACCCAGGCAGCCGACCCCCGGCGTTCACGACCACCGACGACGCGAACTAGTCAATTTATATAGCGCCGTAAAATCTGTCCCGACTTCAAAGATGGCGGCGATGCTGTCCGCAGGTCGTGTTCTGAGGACGTCCCTCCTGAGGATGGCGCTTCGGCCGTGAGGTGGATGTATAATTGTATACAGACGTGATTTAGTTTTTGAAGCTGACGTTTAGAGGTCAAGCATTCGGGTCGTTGAGTGATCGTTAAAAAAATCACGACAGAAGTCATGCACGATGAAAAAGTATTATTGTGGTCTTTGGTTAGTCGAACACTGTGACGATTTTGCCGAGGAATACTGCGCTTGAATTGGCTTTCTATATAAATCACTGTTGTTTACTTTCATCAGTCTGGTACAAATTCATGCGGTTCACATTATAAGGCCGAGGAGACATGTATACGTAGTTGTAGCTGATAAAGGGAGACTTGTTATCCTGGGTTCCGGTTCTATGTCAGAGGTCCGTAAATATCAAAGCGCAGGGCGACGGACGAGATTTTTCAGACGAAACATCGGTCCATGAAAACACCGAGTGTTATACGGTTCAGTTGAAGCATGGCCAAAGCCGATAAGCGTGTTTTTTAGATAGTGACGTAGAAATATAGCTGAACGATTATTGGCCTCCAAGGATCCTGAGGCGACCATTCGGTGTAGTGTGCAGATACATCACATTCTAGACAGAGAGGAACTGATTGAAAAGACTAGATTATGTTGGATCAAGTTCACCTACGTGTTGATATGCCGCAGGATCCATTGGATGAAACAGAACATTGGAAGGCAATTCGCGCTTCTAGTTATGGACAATCACCATCTCCGCTGTAGCACACTTTGGTTTAACCACCCAGCAAAAATAGTTTCATTCCTTACATAGCCTGGCTAAATAGGCTACATATTTCGATGCCTGACGCAGAAAACGCCCACCGACATTATTATATTAAACGGAAGATTAGAAAATGCATCTACGGCTTCTATTAATCAACATCCATCTGCATAGTTTGGCTTCACTCTCACCTTCATACTTGATTAGAAAGTAAGGCGTATCGCAGCCATCTTCGCCCGTCAAGATGGCCACCTCGACCACGTGACTCGCTGACGTATAGACGAGACTCTCACGTGACCTGCCCCCGAAGATCGTGACGTTGCGTCCATCGAATGGTTCTCTGACTGTTGCGTAGGCGTTGCACGTGACGACAGAGACCGTCGATGACGTCACCTGTGACGCAGCGAATCGCTTTCGTCCGAGGCTGAAGTCGTAGAGGGTCAGCTGGATGCGTTGGCCCTGACGGGCGTGGATGAGCCACGGGGCCCTGCTGCCCCCACAGCTAGTGGACTCTGTGACGAGATTGGCCAGGTGACCACTCTGTGCGTCGGACACGCTGATGCCAGCCATTCCATCGCAGATGTCACGTGGAGTCTGAACTGTGTTTGTGGACAAGACAGTTAAGAAAACAGTGACATCATTCTGACACAATAAAAATCTGGATTTATGCTCAAGAAAGATTTAAACCTATCTTTCAAATACCCAGAATCTGTTCTGTCATAATTACGAATAATTTATTTGTACGTATGGGTCAACAATACACACAGCATATAATACAATACAATGCAGTAGCTGCATTAATTTGCCATGCAATACTGGACGTTGCCTTTATGCATCACGTCAAACAATTGCAATCAAGAACGCTATCAACACCCACCAGACAGGCAATTGAGTTAAGAATCCAATCAAGCAATTCAAGCATTCAACAGTCAACCCAGTCATGAAGACCAAAAACAAATCAATTAGTGCAAGATCAAATATTATTATTCAAACTCATATAATTAGGCTAACGCTAACAACCAACAATTGACACTGTAGGCTACATACATGATATACCGTAGGTCTACAAACCAAACAACTGGTATCAATATTCGGGAGAGTTAGGCTACGAGATTTGAACATCCATTAATCAATTATAGGCTTACTATCCTTCACCTTAATCTAAGAACTTATCTCATCACACACTATTGTTAGGTATAGACCTACATGTATGCTACTTAGGCCATAATTTTTATCTGGACAGTGGACTCATGCAATCATTACGCAATTCTGGTGATTATAGGCTGTATCTGTGCCGTATTGCAATTACTGTTGAAAGATGTGGGACTGTTCCTTCAAATAACAAAATTTCTAATTAAATGACGCAGATCTCATGGCTAGCCATAGCCCTGCGCAATAGTCACAGAGGGAGGGGGCTTATCAACTAGCCGTTGCTGCCGACTGAGTCCTGCCCGCTGTTTGCTTCACTCTTAATCAGAAAAGGCTGGACCATCAGAGCTGATCACGCCACCCATCGCACGCAAACATACATAGACCCCACATACACAAGCACATTATATGCAAGCGCAGAAATACACACAAGCACACCCAGATACACACAATGGCATCGCCTGTTGCTCCAAATTTCTAAAGCACTACTCTAAGGCTAAGCATGCACTGCAGGGTACCAGTGTCACCGGTTGCTCACAACAAGGAGGCGGTTCAGAATTGACAAAATACGCACATGCAATTGCACATACATACACACAGTATAGGCCCACATTTATATTGTATATAGGCTATGTAAATAACTACATATTTATATCTATACAGATAATTATGGACCTATAAATGTGTGTGCATAAGTTTAATGTCAGTGGTGGTGGAGGTAGTGGTGTTGGTGGTGGTGTGTGCATAAGTTTAATGAGAAAAGCAGACGACAAACGCATCTGGGTACCAAATAATGGGAACGATATTAATAAGTATGTATATTAAGTATATTAAGTATTAAGTTAGATAACATAATGCGTTAGCATGCACACAGACCTAATTATACATAGACCTTACATACAAATAAATATACGTATTATAACTATATAAAAATATTATAATTTTATGTACGCAAACACAGGGCATTTATGTAGATTAGTTGGAGTTCTTACCTTTGACGCAGATATAACCAGCTTCCAGATATGGCTTGAGGTCATCTGGACAGGGCTTCATGGCCGCAAACACAGCGTCCGGGATTCGAACCGTGCACTTCCGTCTGGCCGAACATTTGTAGTCTGCGAGGTCTCTGACGTCCGCGTAACAGCCCACGTGACCGTAGTCCTGCTTGACGCAACGACTCAGCTTCATACGACCGTAGAGGGCAAAGGTCATGACGACGACGAAGCCCATCTCACAGGTGGCATTGAAAGCCTCTGTCTCACAGAAGACTCCACTCTGACGAGGAGCAGGTACACCACCACCACCACCACCGCCGCCACCAACACCACCACCGCCACCAATACCAACAACACCACCACCACCAACACCAACGGCACCACCAACACCAACAACACCACCACCAACACCACCACCAACACCACCACCGACAACACCACCAGCAACAACACCAACACCAACACCACCACCAACACCACTACCTGCACCACCACTGGCAGCAGCAGCAGCAGCAGGCGCTATAATATAACAAAAAGAAGAATAATTATAACAGACATTAATAATAATTGACTCATCTCGTTTATAGTTATGTTTGTGAGGTTATCAAAGGGCGCATTCACTTACATATGCAAGGTTAGAGAGTGAGAGTAAGCATTGCATTCTATTGACATTCTATTGTTGAGGTTATATTGCGCTTGTTCGGTGAAGGACAACTTTGGGATATGACCAGAAACAAAACGAGCTAAAACGATTTGAATCCTGGGATATGACGGGTATATAAATGGCCACATAAACAATTGTTCTCTGCACGGTACACCTCGATATTTGGAGAGAGAGAAAGACTCTGAGATGATCCCCGTTAGTTTCTGCTGTCAAATTTCACAGGTAAATCAGCATGATGTATATTTTGACTTCATTTTCTATTGTTTATTGCACACATTCAATTCTGTTGATACAGTCATGAACAACTAAGTAGGCCCACAGCGCAACAAAAGCCAGCAAAAGCTAATAGCTTATTCTATCATGACCCTCTTCCTTAGCTGTTATTCATAAATGTTTTAAGAACATACTTAATACTTAATACTTAACTAGAAATTAATTACCAATGCAACAGTAATAACCTTGGGGTACGGTGTTTTAGTGGATATGCTCGTTGCCTTACAGCCGGATGGTTGCAGGTTCGAATCCACCTCAAGCCGCCTCGTAGGAAATTATAGTATTGCTAACAATAAGACGGAGCACCTCTGCTCCTTGTAAGCTTACGTGGCGGATTAGGAGCAAAAGTTCTAAGGTGGTTCCACAGTGACGCAAGAGCTCCATGCAGTGCTGCCAGCGTGAATTAAAACCCTTTCAACAGCCTTGTTCGCAATCGGTCACAAATAATTTGACATCCAAAATTATCGGATGATTCAAATGAAACTGCATGTGCGGGTAATGAATGATGCATTCTGGGAATATATAAATTTAATTTAGATATCTGCTGAATGGCATCGAAGCAGGGCAATCAAGGAGATAGAGTTGCAAAGTAACTCATTGTTCACGAGAGTATTAGTGCCACGATTCTTAAGTAATGAGACATGCATAAATAGATGGTCTATCTCTGATAAGCCCAATTGAGCATACATACATGTAGGTATAATGCGTATATGGCCCGACCCTAATAAGCCCAATTGACGAGCATATATGGCATAACAAAAACGTATAGGCATAAAATGACTGCATAAAAGACGGCACGCAGACGAGACCTTAGGACGTCGGACCGGTTGAGAATGTTTTAGACATAATTCGGACGCAGGCAGGATCAACCGAACGAGTAGCAACGCAACTGACTGAGTTGCAGAGATTGTCGCTAGGGGAGCCACTGATCTTAATAATCTGTCCCACGTTGTTCGTGCTTGACCAGTCGCAAGATTTTCACCGTAAATCAGACAATCTCCCAAAGTGACCCGACACTGCTTTGATCGCCAGCATCACTCTACCAAGCAGCAAGCCGTACAGCATCCACGTTCGTAGGCAAAATAAGTACGTGTAAGCCTGGATGGCCATTTGAGGTCTACGTAAAAGCCTTATATAGTTTTATGCGCGCAGCAAAACTAAGACGGCACGGAGAGAAAATTTAGACCATGATATCCAGTTTTTGTGCATAGAGGATTTGCAATAAAAAGATTCGAAACAATATGTGACCCATCAGACCAAAGCCAGGCGCATGTTGCAACACACACTTCTGAGATAATGGCCAAAATGTGACAAAAACTTATTTTTCGATTTTTAGTTTTTTTATCTGCCTGTTTTTGTACCTATATAGTATATAGGCTACTACAACAGGGTTTTAAGTGGTTATATAGACCTGATCTTTCCCGAAGAAACCATAGGGCCCATTGCAGCTGCACTATTCAACTGCGTTTCTAATAACGTCTATGGTCGAAAGTTGATGCCTGTTAAATATCCTCGTGCATGTCTGAACTTCATCAATCAATGTTCGTGTCTCCCATTAATATCAATGCGCTACACAAGTCCTTTGATTTTATCTCGATGAAAGAAAAAGAATCTTTGCTGAGGAGGCTAAGGGGGCAATTCCCGAGTAAAGCATCTGAGTTTTTATTCAGTCAAGAATTTCAATTACAGTCTCTTGGGGAGGACTCCTCAGAAGCGGCTAAAACTATGGTGGTATTTTTAGTCCTGCAGACTATTATAATTTTTATCGACAAAATATGTGACCAATTGTCTTAGTCGTGCTAGGCGTCTTATACGGCCACTTTGACCACCGAAGTGTTTGATGACTGATTTCGTTAGACGTCCAAATTTCTTTCGTAGTATACGGTCTAGGCCTTTAGTCTAAAAAAAACAGTACGCGATAGAAAAGTTTGGAAGGAAACTTTTATGACCAGCAAGTGTATTAATATCCAAAATTCGAAAATAGTCAGACCAGAATTGATTAGTGCAGTAGCCTATGCCTAATCAGAAATTCTAAAAGTATCCCTTGGCTTTGGATTATATTTAGTGGCCACTCAAAATTGTTTTCTCAGTTTTGCAGATTTAAAAATTTTCACTAAATTTTTGTTTGCTTGAAAATCTTTAGAATTAACCTATTAGGTCTATCTATAGGCTACAGGCCTATACTCCTCCCACGATCCATCAAAATTTTGTGACTTCTTTAACAGGAAACTCTCGCCAAAACATTGTGGATATAGTCTAACCAATGACCCACAACAAATCGCATAACCGGATTCAGAGCCGTTTTAAGGCACAGGCCCGCGAGGCCCGGGCCTAGGGCCCCGCGCAACAGGGGGGCCCCGCAGTGACCCAAGAAAATTACATTACAATTACATTACGCATCAAATACATAAATTTATTTGAAGATTTCACGTAGATGCAGGTTACAAAATAATGCTCTATATAATTTTTAAGACACTTAAATTTGAATCTTCTTTTAAACCATATCAATGACGTCATTGACATAAATCGTCCGTAAGCAGCCCAGCCATTACTCCGTAGTCCGTACATATCGAAGACTGTTTTCTTCAAGTTTAGATTGTAATCGCAGCCTTCGCAGGTAAACAATGTATCTTTTGTCAATATTATTGTCGCTGACTAGGTCTACAATGTACACATAGGTCTATTAAGCGAACTATCAGACAACCTTAAGAGAATGCGTAGAACTTATATGAGTGGTGCTGCTAAGAGAAAGAAGGAGGCAATTGAAATGGAAAGTTTGACCAAGCATCCAAAAGTCTCTTCTTTTTTCCAAAGTCAAAAAGCACATTCTTCTTCGGTGTCCGAAATTGAGACGCAAGATTCTCTGACGTCGTCTTACTCGTCTACTAGTGACCTTGTCTATAACACAGACGAGCAGTTAATGTCGCCGGAGACTCCGGAGTATGATGGCATACCACTACTACCAGGTGAAAGTTCAGTTGCTGTCACAACATCAACATTAGGAATAATATCCCAGGATGTAACTCATATAAGCTTGGCGGCGTCGGCCGACTATCCAACCGATGCAGCTTTATGGAGTCCAATTACTGAGGAATTACGATCTTACTGGATTCGTAGAGGTCCTGCCAGTTGCCAGCATAAAGAGTCTGACTTCAGTATGACTCAACGCATGTATGGAACTGGAGATAAGTTGCACAGGCGTTGCTTAACTGATTCCTGTTTCCGTCGTGAATTGCGCAATGGAGAATCAGTTTGTCGCGAGTGGCTGCTCTATTCTCCATCGCAGAAGTCTGTATACTGCTTTGTATGTCGCTTGTTTTCAACAACCACCAGTTACAGGCCTACGAATAGTCATCAATCTGCTCTCTCCACAACCGGCTTCAGCGATTGGAAGAACATACTGACGCGTCTCGGCGAACATGAAAATGGTGGGGTTCATAGAAAGTGCATGCTTATTTACGCTGAGCGTGTAAGGGAGGCTGGTCACATTGATACACAATTATACCAATACACTCTCTTATATTAAGGCTTATTTTAATGTTCTCAAATAACTTTATAACTTAATAATTACACACAGTTTAATATCAACCTTAAAGGTTGTTATGTTACATGGATATACTACACCGAAAATTCCAGAAACAATGGCAAGTACAATCTAATTAATTATTAAACTGCAATAAATCTAACATACAAGCCTATCTTAAATTTCAACTAGTTCATCAACTATACTAGCCCTATCACTAAACCTAACCTTAAATTTCAATTATTTCACTAACCCCAACACTTAACCTAATTTTCAATGATACAACCCAACACTTAACCTAACTTTCAATGATACAAGCCGAGATTGCACAGGGTCAGGATTGTGTCAGTGCATTCTTATACCGCAAACTTTAAAGCAATAGGCCTACATTGCAATTAGCTGAGTCTGAGAGATTGAGTCGGAAATCGGGTCACTTTTATAGATAGCGCTAAGGTTTGTGCCTAGGGCCCCCAAACTTCTTAAAACGGCCCTGACCGGATTAGCACCCCTGGTCCGCGGATTAGTATAATCTTAATCCCCATATAAGCGGATCTGCGGATTAGCAAATCTTAAGCCGTGCAGACCTACAGTGACTGACCGATCTTGATTCGAGGATCATTGTCGATTCTTGATCGTCATATATAATTAAACCTCGATCCGTCATTTCTTGATCTGACGTAAGAAACGCATTCTGCATTTGTATAGAAGGCTTATCGAACAGTCGACGATCCCTTCACAGCAGCAGCATATCGATCACTGACCTTGCAGCAATACGCATCACACAGATTAGACG
>OX457036.1:81964004-82034004 GCA_949752735.1 Lumbricus terrestris
AGGATATATATCTATATATACATGTATAGCATCACTCTAACGAGCAATAAGTGGAGCAATGAACTTGAGAAATTAAAGAGGACAATGGAGGTAATTTATTCCTATACGCATCGCCCACAAATGACTGGCGTCTGAAACTGATGATGAAGATGATATACAAACATGTGGGTTTTTGTGTGTGCGTGTGTGTGTATGTGTGTTTGTGTGTGTATGTGTTGAATTTATTGTTGTTGTTGTTGTTGTTGCTCTCGTGATACATTGCAAACTATAAGCGTTGCTATATGGTGTCGTCGTCGTCGTCGTGGTCGTCGAACTCTGTGCTTGAATGCTGGTGTGGTGCTCGTGTAATGAGAAGATCTCGCGAGTGCAATTTCAGTTCGACATTTATGAAAGTTCAGGTCATGAGAAGAACTCTATCACCAACAATCATCTGTACGTCCACTTACCTGTAAATGTAATGCAAATCTCCGAAATATCTCCGAGCCACGCAAATATCACGTCTGCATGGGAGAATATAATTGTAGCCTATATAGCAATAATAGCATCGGCGTTATATAAGATCAGCCGACAAAATAACATGGGATCAACGATGATAATATATAAACGAATTGCAGTGATGTCTAGACAAGGTCAGTTTTAGTGATTATGATGTCTGAACTTTGTTCATCATCTGCTACAGAGCAATATTCGAAATGTTAGACAACAACGTAGAAATTAGAATTCAAGTTATATTGCAAATGAGAGCCCCTCTTATTGGCGTGCTCTGTGATAAGAGCTTTGTAAATTTATAGGTAGGCTATACATATGCAACGCGAAAGTATGCCACCGTATTTATTGTAAGGCAATTATAATGTTAATGAGATCATAGCAATGCAGTATGGGCAACTCCATATATAGTATTAGAAGTTTTCTGAATACTCGTGGCATGATTTACCTTCAAAAGGTCCATACATTGTACACGGACGAAAAATAACTTTATTAATAATCAAACGTGTTATCTCGCCTATAATGTTCTATTAGAAACTGCACATTTTGAGAGAGAGACAGACAGACAGACAGAGACAGAGACAGAGACAGAGACAGAGACAGACAGAGACAGAAACATAGACAGAGAGTCGTTTTGCCTCCATCACATGAACATTGTACGAGCAATTTAAATGCGAATATTTTGAGCGGAGCAATCTGTAATGTCGTGTTAGATCTAAGCTTGAAATGTGTCGACTGTCGACTGTGAACTTTAATTTCGATAGCATGCACAGACACAATAATAGCAGCTGTAAATTACATTGTGTTTAGCATTCACTTATCTAAACAGTGTGAATTGTAGGCAAAAGGGATCTCTTGCCCCTTACTTATTGCTTTAGCCCATCCATATGCATTTGGGTGCGTTTATCCCCAAACATTTCTCTTGTGTCCACCGTTCATCCCCCTCCAGGCCTCAACGCTAACTGCATCCATTTAACCAACCACAGTAAACCTTGCTCTCTTAGCCTACTCCATCCATCTTCTGCGCACTCACCAATTCGTCCAAATCTTCTCTGTGTCATCCTTTCTCAATTATCTAATCAGCCCCAACCGTTCCGCCATATTTTTCGCCCTCTACCGTTGCCGCCAATGCTCCCATTCCTAATGGTCAAAGTGACGCGGATGATAGCCGGGCAATTGGAAGCGCTGATTGGCATCGAGATGAGGAGCAGCCACCGCACACAGTCATGCAGACGCCGTGCACTACCATCGCTGCCGACTCATCGTTGAAGAAGCGCATGCTGCTGCACTCTGGATGAATGCGTGCGGGTGTAAGTGCGTGTGAATGCATAACGGATCTTTAACAACAACGGAGGGCATGATGCAGTCATTCGTCGTCCTCCTCCTAATTGATGGATGGCTGCGATCGTCGTCGGTCGTCGTCGGTCGTCGGCGGTCGTCGGCGGTCGACCGATGGACCTTCGACCGATGCAGGGCAGGACCGGCGACGTGGTCGTCGTCGTCGTCGACCGATGGACCTTCGACCGATGCAGGGCAGGACCGGCGACATGGTCGTCGCCGTCGTCGTCGTTGGCCGATGGCATTTGACCGTCGCCAGCCTTGCGCTACGCCGGTGGCTCTTCGGCAACCGACCGACCGACCGACCGCACGATCGACCGGTAGCGGTTCTAAATCTCGGGAACGGGAGAAACAAAGACGGAGCGACGGTTCTGACGAAACGACTCCCGAGGGAAGAGACCGACCGACCGTGGTTGCGGCAGAGATCGAAGGCCCTCTGGCTGACAGTGCGCCTCCTCCTCCTTCGCCCCCCCCCCCACCCCCACCCCCACCACACTGCTAGAAACGCCCAAGGCATGCGCAGTTAAGATGAAGAAGTGGTGCGATTGTTGAAGTCAAGGAGGAGGAGGACAAGGACGAAGACGAAGACGAGGAGGAGGAAGAAGAGGAGGTGGAGGAGTGGGCGGTTGCGGAACAGAGAGACGAATGAGGAAAAGATGGGGAAAAGAAAGAGGAGAAAAAGAAGAGAAGAGATTGAAAAAGAAAAAAGAAATGCGTTATCCTACAAAAGTGGATACCGAATAATATGATAAGGAGAAGAATGGATAAATGAAATAGAAAGAAAAAGGGGGGAAAGCATAAAAGAAGACAGAGGACATGACATGACACATCACTTGCGGTACAACATTCTCATAATCACACCACATGCAGTACAACATTCTCATAATCACACCACATGCAGTACAACATTCTCATAATCACACCACATGCAGTAGGCCTACAACAATCTCACGCAACATAATTATTATGCATAATCACGAAACATGATCATATTATAGGATTCAAGGATCGCATTCTGAGTCATTTGTGGGCTGTAAATTATTATCCCCTTAACCTGGAATGCAAAATATCCCATCCATCATATTGTGGCTTCTTTTTGAAGTTTTAACTGACAATGATGTTAACAACCTCAGTACTGTATTTGCTACTTGCCAGCAACTATCGACCTGTTGATCACGTGCCATGCTGATTAATTATTCATGCTGATTAATTATTCATGCGTGGCACAGTGGCTGATTGGTTAGAGTGATCGACCTATAACATGGAGAGCACGGGTTCAATTCTCGTCTGAAGCGGTTATTCTGTACGGGACCTTGAGATTCAAATGAGGTTATTTGGCAAAATCTATTATCTAGACGAATAACCTCCGAGTAGGTTTTTCCTAATGCATTCGTCAATATAGTCATTCAATGGCGACTCGGATAGTTTAGTAGCGGGAAGAGAATGCTAACTGACCGAATTTGTAAAAGTGCAGTGCATGAAATGCTAAAAGGAAAGGAAAACAAAAGAAGGCAAGACGGAATAGACAATGTAGTTAATGAAGACTATTAGCTGAAGCGTTGAGAGTAGCGTTGGATTTGACTGCGGACAATGGGGACCATCTATTTGATACATCAACGGTAAATGGCTTGCTTCAGAAACTGATGATAAGGATAATGCTGCTGCTGCCGATGATGATGATGATGACGACGACGACGACGACGACAACGTTGATAATAATGATAATGATAATGACAACAATTAGGCCTATGCATTTCTCCGATAGACTCCCTGGAAAATACAATCTACGCCCTAGGCTACATCCATTCGAACTAACCAATAAAAACAATAAAAACTTCATAACACGGATGCTGTATAAAAACATTTACTAGGCTTTATCCGCTGCTCCTTTGTGCTTGTTAACTGTCGCGTTATGTCGATCGGTTATTTTGTCAATAAAACGAATATATGTATATTTAGTGATGACGGATGACGACGAGTCGACGACAAAGATGCTTTCAACGACCTCGTTTAAGAACTCTAAAAGATTTGTCAAACATGTCTCTTGTAAAACCATGTTTATAATTGCCCTTAGCTGCAACAACAGTGCAACATACTCATTCAACTGCTTCTTTATTGTACCCTTTTTTGGCCTCATGTCTCAGAGACCTTACATGCAACACTGGCTGAACAGACTGGGGTATAGTTCTACAGGTCGCATCTGCTTTTCCCCTTTTAGACATTGGCACATTGCATGTCAATGGTCATCTGAACTCGGCCTGTTGATAAACTGATGATCTCTCTATTCGAATGACATTTGCCATCATTTCTGATAAAGCAAAGAGTGCCTCTGAGCAGTTTCGACTGAAATGGAGCTACGGTAATATTTGATTACATTTACAACTACACGAATAATTAAAGGAAGAGAAAATAGAGGAAGAGGAAGAGAAGGAAGAGAGAGAAAGGGATTCGTTGACAGGGAATAATTTTGGGTAAGAATGATAGATAGGCTGAGGAGGAGGGTGAGAACAAGAACGAGGACGAGGAGGTCGAGGAGGAGGAGGAGGAGGAGGAGATGGAAGAGGTGGTAGTTGATGTGCGAGAGAAATAATACAAAAAGAATAGAGAAGGACTGATATCATGAGAGGAGACTACTCAGACTATAGGCGCCTGGAGGAGAAGGACACTCAGAGGACAGAACTCAGAACCAAAGAGACGAGGCATGTTTACGCGACAGGACATACATGTAGAAGGACGAGTATGGCAGAGAGAGATAATAAATCCTCATTCTCTGGACTTTCCGTGCGGATATATAATGCGCCATACAACGAGTCAGTATATATACATACATATATATATGAATGTATGAAAATTATGCATATGTATACATACTACAAAGATGGAAGGAAGCAAAGACCCTGTGGACGATGGCGGAGTATAAGATGGACACCGCTGAGTATTTTGTTCCGTAAAAGGCGCTTCATCAGTTGACAATGAGAATGCATATATGAAAGAGAAAATGGAGAGCAAATGACCTGCTGGAATAGATGGAATTGCATGTATGTTTGTATGTTTGTATGACATTGTATGTATGTATGCATGTATGTTTGTATGTTTGTATGTTTGTATGACATTGTATGTATGCATGTATGTATGTATGTATGTGTGTGTGTGTGTATGTATGTATGTATGTATGTATGTATGTATGTACGTATGTATGTATGTATGTATGTATGTATGTATGTATGTATGTATGTATGTATGTATGTATGTATGTATGTATGTATGTATGTATGTATGTATGTATGCATGTATGTACGTACGCATGCAATGCATGAGTGTATAATGACCATTTAAGAAGAACCGTGCGATGGCTTTAAACGTATACCTATCGAAGGGATTTACACAGATGTGACTTAAGAAACTTTGCGAATGTTTCCTGAGCTGCAGCCGCTGCAGCAGCAGGTGCATGGTGCATTGGAAGATAGACGGATACATATTATCTTCTGCTGATTAGTGTAAACGTGAGAGCAAATGAATGATTTGACGTATAAGGAGCTTACATAAGAGGCTTACAGTTGTTGCTCATTCATAAACTGGATTTATATTATCTTAGGACGACGTCGGTCTAATCTCGTGTGGGCCTTAGCTCCATGATAGCCTACCCTTAAATTTTCTAACGTTATACGCAACCTATAGCCAGTGGCGTAGCCATGCCCGGGCAATTACGGGCAATGCCCGGGATGGCAATTGGCTCTGCCCGGGTTGGGCAGGCACGAGAAATTGATAAATTTTAATTTTGAGCTTGATAGTTTGATGCTAGTAAAATTCGTCCCAATTACACTAGGACTGAGTGCGTTGCATTATGAGATGGGGCCAAGCCTGTAACCAGAGGCAAACCAATATGAGGTGTATATATATATATATATATAATATATTGTAAAGAATCTCGACCCACTAGGGCTGGGCAAAAGACCACCAGGAACCGAGCTCCAGACCCTAGTCGTTAAGGCGATGTCCGTCCGTCGTGTAGTCCGGCGTCAACTGGGGATTGACGACTAGCCAGTCAGGCTTGAAACACTTTTATTCGACTTCAAGAAAACCCTCGCAAAGTAGTCCTCAGCCAACTTCTATAGCGCCAGAGTTCGGAGCAAGTTCGGAGCAAGTTCGGAGCAAGTTCGGAGCAATTCGCGTAGCGCCACTGTCTGAAAACTAATATACCACTGTCTACAGTAATTGCCAACGCAGAATGCTGAATCGTCGTCGCGTAGAGGACCGCTGCTTCGCCAGCGCACGTCGAAGTCGGTGAAACGGGTCGGGTTTCGAACCAGAGTCGACGTCGTCGTTGCGTAGCGATAAAACTGAACCACTGCGCTCACCCGGTCGGAAACGTTGGCAGATCCGGAGTCGAATGGCGTCGTCGTTGCGTAGCGAGAATCACCAGACTCTCCGTCGTCAGCAGCGTCGGATGGCAGAGAGAACGACTGTGGGTCAAGAATCGAACCCCAGCCACCAGCGTCGGACAGCAAAGGCTTACGAACCTTTCGTCGTCGACAGCGTCGGATCGTAGTCGTCGTAGATTCACGAAAGTCCCCAGACTTTCCGCCGTCAGCCGCGTCGAGTTACAGAAGAGCACGACTGTGGGTCAAGAATCGAACCCCAGCCACCAGCGTCGGACAGCAAAGGCCTTCTAACCTTTCGTCGTCGACAGCGTCGGATTGCAGACGTCGTAGATTCACCGTAGCGCTCTTCGAAGCGTTTTCTCCCGTACGACTCGTAGCTGCACTGCGCCTCGAACCTGTAACACTCGGCTGTCGCAGCTCCCTTCTATCTCACGGCGACCGCGTCGGCTGATCCTTCCGTTCGACGACTGTTGTAACAACTGTGTTCCTTGACGTGACTGCTTCGATCGCTGACTCTCGATGACTGCCGTGCCTGCGCACGCACTCGTATATATACGTATGCGCCAAGCCACGCCCATGCATATATTATGTAGACGCTGGACCACGCCCTGCATATATTATGTAGTCGCCTGTCAGGCCCAGGTAGACGCTTAGCCACGCCTTGCATAAATTAAGTAGACGCCATGTAGACGCTTAGCCACGCCTTGCATAAATTAAGTAGACGGCATGTTGACGCTTAGCCACGCCTATGCATAAATTAAGTAGACGCCATGTAGACGATACACAGGCAGACAGGGACACGGACAATTAATTAAAACAAACTGCAGGGGCCTATTTTTACAACACGATATATATATATATTCTCCCTCCATATACATGTACGGAAACTTGATCCAGGGCTGGTGGGGAGGGGATGAATGAGCGGCCGAATAGCCACACGCTGAATATTATCACAGATCAAGATAGAGAGATCATCGAGGTCACCTGTTGTCGCAGTCATTAGTTAGGCTATGCTCTGACTGGTCGCTCTCTGGCTGTTGAATGATATAATTATTACACATGTCCCCACTTCATATGTTCCTTCCGACGAAAGAAGGAACCTATCTTTCATAAGTCACCAGTGTGAGAATTGTGGAAAAATAACTGGGGGGGTTGGACCATTACCCACTTGGAATTGTGGTGTAAAAAACATACTTTAACATGGGGCTCTAAGAAAGACTGGGGGTCGAAACCCCCCAACCCCCCCGGCAATTCTCACCCTGTAAGTCACATAAGTCACATTTACACGTCTGGCCCACAGAGTATACGGTTTCCAACAACCCACAATTCGGCCAATGTATACTAGTGTATTGGCTACACGACTTGAAAGGCCAGCCGAGGTTAAACGCATGGAGAAGACACCAGACATGGAAATGAAATACTCTATTAAACATTAGACGATTATCTTAATTCTCATGTCGAAATAAAACGAGGGAGGTGTTCTTCGCCTTCCCTCAGCTTATGAATTACCCCAGCGACAGGTTTATGGGTGGTAGGCGTGTGGTAGATATATCAGCGTTAGATCCATAATAGTCTCTATTTGAGTTCAGTCGGTCTGCCACACACAGGGTCCAGTCTTGGAATTGTCTTATGCCTAGATGCAGTATCATAATTAAATGTAGCCTATACATAGGCATAATTGGGTGACAGCTGAAAAGCCTAGCTATCCAAATTCGGCATTTCTAAGTTTATTCTCTTACCGTAGGCTACTCGTTTAGTAGGCTATAGTCTTTATGACCTACTCAGACCTAGGCATGCAAGATCTGATTGTTCGAACTATTTTAACTGGCTGGAGATTGATTGCAGTTGGGTAGGCTATTGCTCAGTTTCTAATGTAGGCCTAACAATGTTAATATTTTTCAGGTATGTGGTTGCAAATTTGTTGAATGTCATAGTCAGTGAATTAGGCCTATTAGGCCTACCGGTGCAATTATAATGAAAAGAGGAATGAATTATAGGCATAGGCTATAGCTCGATTTATATAGGTATAAATGACTAATATTGTATTGTATATTGTATTGTATAATATAGGCCTATAAGTTGCTTATTGCCACCTTCGAATCAATCAGATTAATGTCTTAATTATGATCAATGTTAATTGACTCTTTGTTGAGTTGGTTTGCTGCCCGGGTTCAATTTGGTGTCTAGCTACGCCACTGCCTATAGCATTTATTATCGATCGTTACGTTACATAGTAACCATCACGTAAAAATGACAAGAGAAAACTGCCAACTGTGGGTTCTTACATGTAGCTCATGTATAATACGCTTATTAGTTGTGCCAAATCTAATCCTCTTATTTGTACAGGCCTTCGATATTTTATGTGTCGGTGACCTGCTTTATACAAAGGTCTAACCGTCTGACTATCGTTACGTTTTTAAATCATGTAGTCTAACGAATTGTAAATTCACCACAACAGCACAGAGTAGGCTATAAACAGGGTGCGCCAAAAAAGTAATCCCCTGCGGTTTTTAGCCCATATCTTGGCCAAACATACGAGTTTTTAAAATGAAACTTTACAGTCTTAAAGGCAATTCATATTTACGTACAATGGTAAAATTACAAAAAATTCAAACAGGACAAAAGTTATATCACTTTTAGTGAGGCCACCAACCGTTTTTTGACGATTCAAAAACGCGACGCAACAAAAAAGTAACAAAAAGCCAATTTAATTATTCTGGCCAATATCTTGGCCGGAAGTAAGGATTTCGAAATGAAATTTTTCACGCTTAAAGACAATTCATATCTACACATGATGGCCAGATTTCATCAAACTATTTCAAACAGAATAAAAGTTATGGCACTTTTAAGGAGGCCACCCACCGTTTTTTGACGATTCAAAGACGTAACGCAGCAAAAAGTAGCAAAAACACGATTTTATTAAGTCTCATCTCACATAATTGTTATCACATAGACTTTGATAATGCCAGATAATCATTATTATTACTATTTTAAAAAGGAACAGGGTACCAGCGTAGCTGCACGTCACTGAGAAGTCACTTAGCAAGATGACAATCAAATTGGTAAATAAGGAATCTGTCAGATTAATCAACAGGTCCATCAAGAACTTTGCAAAGAGACTCGAAAGAAGCTTTGGTACTGGTGGTTGGCACATTGAACACAAGTTGTGAAGCACTTCCAAGTTCATTTGACAACAGTTATTTGAGATGAGACTTAATAAAATCGTGTTTTTGTTGTTTTTTGTTGCGTTTCGTTTTTGAATCGTCAAAAACGGTGGGTGGCCTCACTAAAAGTGGTATAACTTTTGTTGTGTTTGAAATATTTTGATGAAATCTGGCCAACATGTGTAAATATGAATTGTCTTTAGGCTAAACCTGTAAAGATTCATTTTGAAATTCTTACTTCTGGCCATGATATTAGGAAAAAACCTAATTTTTGTTGCGTTTCGTTTTTGAATCGTCAAAACACGGTGGGTGGCCTCACTAAAAGTGATATAACTTTTGTTCTGCTTGAAATATTTTTTGCAATTTGACCATTGTGCGTAAATATGAATTGCCTTTAAGACTGTAAAGTTTCATTTAAAAATTCGTATGTTTGGCCAAGATATGGGCTAAAAACCGTAGGAGATTACTTTTTAGGCGCACCCTGTACAGACCCCGCTGTAATTATTGTGGTCAATGAAGGGAAGTTGACAGGGAACACGGTTGCTGTTCAGCTGCTGAGACATCTGACAATGATCTATCGTCTGTCGACCTGCGTTAGAACAGCCCTTCCCCCCATTTGTAGCATTGGTTTGATCTGGCAAATAAATACGAAGCATGAATTTCTTGGGACTGCATATTATAGACTACTTTTAAAAAGACTCCAGCTCTGAAAAATGAATCCACGTTTGCCTCGATGTCATCCGTTGCTGACGGTAAATGAAATGCGTTTCCGATGCCTCAAAAATCCAAAGCCAAAGCGTTATTCTGTTCAAGTCCAAGTTGATCTATCCATTTAAGTGCTTCTGAATCGTTGCTACGGTTTTCTTAATCGGTTGCTTACGAACCCATGGCACTTTAATCTCTACATAGGCCTATTATTATTATTATTATTATTATTATTATTATTATTATTATTATTATTATTATTATTATTATTCACTGGACTTCAAGTCGCAACGAAGTCCGTTCAGAAAAGAAGATATTTCTGAGTTCTTTTTGATATCATCGATCTTTCTGTCGTTTGTCGAAGCACACCGATGAAGCACCATTGCGGTGTATGAAAGCGTCTCGAACTGACCACCGGATATTATGTAGGCTGTGTACATTAAAATGAAGTCTAGGCCTATAGGAAGTTTGATCATTCTATGTTTTAGATCTATTATGCGTATTGCTTATAGCCTAACCGTACGTAGGTCATTCCGCGTTCAATCAAATTTGCATTCAAAATTTATTGATTTTATTTATTTACCGCATTTGATATAGCGCCCTTTCAAGCTCTCTACTCAGAAGCGCTCCCGACTACAGAGCAGACACGGCATCGGAGTTTGACGCCGAAGCGCACGAGCAATTGCGAGTGACGGACTTGCTCAAAGTCCAACGCGTCTAATGAGCGATTAACGTAGTGCAGCCCTTATTGCAGGCTTATCTGTTGGGTGTAAATCGCATTAAGGTGTCGGAAATTTTCTGCACGTTTTCTTCTTATTTTCTAATGTCTCTGAACTAGTATCCTGCATGCATCGGTTTCCTTCAATATGACTCCTAAACGGTGACGTCTTTAATGAACGAGACTTAAGCAACTAACTCTGTTAACAAGCGACATTGTCCATTCCATTAATTGTCTACTTTGGCTCTCTAATAGTTCCTCGTAATCGTAATCGTAATCTCCAAACTTCTAAAGCGCTACTCGAAAGCCAAGCGCGAAGCACCCTGCAGCTTATATTGACGAGCGCTGCGTCGATACAAAAGGTTGTCCATAAGAGATCTGTTTCAGCTTGTTATCGCTGCTTGCCTGCATATTTCACATGAGTTACCATAATTAATTTTTGCAGACCGTCTGCGTTTAATTAGGTTTGCGAGTAGTCATAATAATATGTCTTTACAGGTCATCTTGTTTTGATGTCCAACTTCGTTCATCCAACAGACTTGACCTGTTGGTTCCTCGGTCTAGAACTGCTAGCCTATGGCTCAGTCTCGATCTTTTGTCTCAATTGGTCCTTCTCTCTGGAATGCTCTTTCTCCTTCTGTTCGCTCTACACTTCTGTCTGTCAGTCTCTCCTCTGCTCTGTCTCCTCTCAAAACCTGCTTCTTTTCGCTGGGCCTTGCGCACTGGGAGCGCCTCTGAACGGTTCACCCTACTCGAGGCGCTTTCTAAATGTTTAAATACAATACAATATGCGAACTGTCACTCAAAGCGTGTTCAGGACAAAACAAAGTTCGTGGCACTCTTTATTCCACCGTTTGCCAGTCCACATGCTATCCATCTTAGGCTATAATTAGGCCTATAAATAAATATAAGTAGGCTAATACATCCCTCAAGTTCGTTTAATACACGCTAATTAAAACAAATTTTCGAAGAGCCCGGTAATTAAGTCGACACGAAGCCTTCGGAGACTATGGCTGGTGGTCGGCAACAAAACCGACCAACCGTCTTCTTGGCAGAAATTGATGTCTTCAGTCCGTTCCAATTTGGTTTATGGTCAGAGACAGGGTCACTGAATGCAGCAGAGTCCCATTGGACCATCTGTCTCATGTGTTTGTGTTTAATTCCTGCTAGAATCGGATCCTCTTTTAGCAAAGCATTTGCTTCAAATTGGGGATCACAGTTTCAACTGTTCATCCCTATACGGCCAACCGAAGCATTCATATTAGTCTTCGTTTCTCAGACTTAGGCGATCATCATTACTCAACATGTCGTCTTTTTTGTCTTTCAGCTGATGTTTTGCCAAAAACCCTAGAACTACTCTCGGCTGACTTGCATGTTTCGGTTGCTGGTTTTAAAGTTTAAAATTGGTAATCTTTATCACGTCGCCCTATACCTATTATAGGTCTCCATTTCATTTTGCTCGGTCACTATCGTGTAGGACTGTAGGATAATGTTGCTCTCCATGTACGGTAAGATTTACCTTTCTAATCTTTCATGGCATGCATCGTTGTTTCAACGGACTGGTTTCTTAAATGCACGTGACAGAAACTGTTGCCTGATTTTCCTGTATACGTAATCAGATTGTGTTTGCATATTTGGCCAGTATGAAGGCGCTATATAAATTGTTAATATTAAATGCGCTTAACAATGGGCGTAACTTTGCTTGCAACGCTGGGTGTCGATTTAGCAGCTAGGCGCTCATATTTTCAATAAATTGCACAATAATAACGAATCAATAAAAACATAACGATAGCGGTGATGATGATAAGGATGATGATGATGATGATGATGATGATGATGATGATGATGATGATGATGATGATGATGATGATGATGATGATGATGATGATGATGATGATGATGATGATGATGATGATGATGATGATGATGATGATGATGATGATGATGATGATGATGATGAATGATGATGATGACGATGACGACGATGATGATGACGATGACGACGACGACGACGACGACGATGATGACGATGATGATGATCATGATGATGATGACGATGATGATGCTGATGCTGATGACGATGATGCTGATGCTGATGATGATAATGACGATGATGTAGAAAACGAATACAGAGATTGACAGAATCTTTAGGCCTAAAAGTTCTTTAGCATTAAAACAGTATAACACAGTGGCGTAGCAATAGGTGGTGCAGCTTGTGCAGTGCACAAGGGCCCCCGGCTGTTTAGGGGCCCCCGGCTGTTTAGGGGCCCCCGGCGGTCAGAGTCAATTTTTTATTTTAAGAAATTATTATTAAGAATGTTTTTATATCTACATGTACGGCGGTGGCGTTGCAATGGATTGTGCAGACTGCTCTATGGGCCCCTTGTGGTCAGAGTCAAGTTTCTACATTCAGAATATTCAGAATATAATCAAGTCTTCATGTAGGCTACTGTAGTTATCAGTGTTGATCAGTGCTGAGGTGGTGGTGGTGGATATTGACACCGAGCAGAGAGGGAGGGACTTCGGATGCATTACCAAAGGATTCAGGAACGAAGGCATCTCAATTATTTTTGCGGAAGGGAATTCCCCCAAGTGAACATTTTAACATTGCGGAATCTTTGGTTTCTTCTTTTAGACTTATCTGAGCAATCGAGACTTAAGTCACTTCACATTTACTATAGGCCTATTGTTTCTTTTTTAGTCAACTATAAACTAACCCAACTGCAGTTTGACAGAATTTGAGCGTGGATGGTGATAATTCATAGGCCTACTTCAACAGATGAAGCAATTTTTTGATAATGTCAAGTAGGCCCCCTACTCTAATTGAATTTTCTCTGGTAGCCTGAAGAAATAGAAACTGATTATAAAGATTAACGGGAGAAAATAAATAAAATTGAAATGAATTAATTTTTATTTAATTTCGGGTTCGAAATAATTCAAATTAGGCTAATAGAGTCAATCGCAAAAGAGCCAGTCGTTTTTGCAAGCCTTTTTCTTGAAATTGAGGAGGTTCAAGTAATTAAGGGGCCCACCACCGAAGCCCTGCACAAGGGCCCCAAAAAACCTTGCTACGCCACTGGTAGGCCTATAACATTATAATTTATGAGTCAAAACTCATCGAATTGATTTTCATTCACCGTTATTTTTAAAATCTCGTCATCTGAAAATAGATCGAGCAACGAATTTGTCGTATTTTTCACATGAGACAATTTCCTGGAAATTGGTTGAATCAATCAAATCTAATCTGGAAACTTAAGCATTTGATTAAGTCTTTTTTAAATCTGAAATTAAAACCGGATCCAATCAACTAAAACCTGGAGACTTTCATGATGTCACTAATGGAATTGAAAGCACGATGACCGGTCGCTGGTGTGCTAGGATCGGTGCGGTATTCCGTGCGGTAGTCTGTGAGGCGTATTCGCGAGCATATTATTATCGTGATTAAGTCACTGAGTAATTGCGTCATTAAGTCATTGTGTCACTGTCATTTTGTCATTGAGTCAATGAGTCGTTGGTTCATTGTATACCAGTGAATTATTGAGTAATTGTCATCGAGCTCTTGTGTCATTGAGACATTGTGCCACTGAGTCGTAGTGTCACTGAGTTATTGAGTCATTGAGTCCATGATCGAGTCCATGACAGCCATGACTGTAAGGGCTGTCAAACTAAAACACCCAAACAGTGCTATTACAGAATGACAAAACTGATGAGCCGGTCAAATACGTTATTTAATGTATTGCTTCCTTCGCTGCGATTATTCTCCGTAACTAAGTAGGCTATGTATGTATGTATACATGTATATATTTCTTTCTTTTCCTGCAACTGCCGGTATACCGTACACAATCCCATCCTGTGCGTCGATTGCTATGCATAAAAGGATAAAGTGTACGACCTCAATGGAACAATACTCGATCATAGATCTCCCGATGGCCAGCACACCAATAAATCTCATCATGTGTCGACGCTTCATTTCCTTCGTCTGCTTCGAGATATTTTGGTGTCTATTCATTTCTTTAGAACTCACCACTATAGTGCACAACTGTAATGAAGCAGTACTTTAATTAATGTCATCACGTTGTAAATTGACCACAGGCTTAATTGTGCTCTCTTCTAACATATAGGTCAATGTTAATTGTGCTTTCTTCTAACATATAGGTCAATGTTAATTGTGCCTTCTTCTAACGTATAGGCCTACAGGGTGCACCAAAAAAGCCCCCTCGGTTTTTGCCAATATTTTGACCAAAAGTAAGGATTTCCAAATGAAATTTTACCGGCTTATAGACATGCAGTTCATATCTACGCATTATGGCCAGATTTCATCAAAATATTTCCAACGGAACAAAAGTTACATCACTTTTAGTGAGGTCACCCACCGTTTTTTGACGATTCAAAAACGAAGCGCAACAAAAATTACGTTTTTTGCCGATATCTTGGCAAGTTGGCCAGAAGTAAGAATATCAAAACTAAATTTTGCAGGCTTAAAGACAATTCATATCTGCACATGGTGGTCAGATTTCATCAAAATATTTCAAACATGACAAAAGTTATACCACTTTGGTGAGGCCACCAACCGTATTTTGATGATCCAAAAACGTAACACAACATAAAGACAGTAACAAAAACACGATTTTATTAAGTCCCATCTCAAATAACTGTTGTCAAATGAACTTGGTAGTGCTTCACAACTTGTGTTCAATGTGCCCACCACCAGTGCCAAAACTTCTTTTGAGTCTCTTTGCAAGGTTCTTAATGGACCTGTTGATTAATCTGACAGATTCCTTATATTTACCAATTTGATTGTCATCTTGCTAAGTGACTTCTCAGTGACGCGCAGCTACGCTGGTGCCCTGTTTCTTTTTAAAATAGTAATAATAATGATCATCTGGCAGTAGGCTATTAAGGCTATTTGATACCAATTATTTAAGATGAGAAAAAATCGTGCTTTGTTACTTTTTTGTTGCGTTTCGTTTATGGATCGTCAAAAAACGGTGGATGACCTCCTTAAGAGTGGTATAGCGTTTGTTCTGTTTGAAATATTTTGATGGAATATGCAGATATATGAATTGTCTTTAAGCCTGTAAAATTTCATTACGATATTCTTACGATTATTGTGACGTCACTTTGTTAATTTATTTTCCGAAAAGACCAGCGCCATGGCTACGTTTTGACCTCTTCTTTTTGTAGAAGATTCTCAAAGATTCAGAAGAGCTCTGAGTAATGAAATGATCAGAAATGGTATAAAGTAGCCTACGGTAGGGCCTACTCGATCAGGCGGCCATCACGTGTAGTGAATAGCTTAAGGCCCCGAGGCTATAATGCTTATCATATGTTGCATACATGTATTTACCAATAGGCCTATTAATTGAAGAAACTAACAATCGTCAATTATTATTATTGAAAGCGGTTACGCAAAATCAAACAGTGGACCTCACGCAAGCATTTACAAATTACAATAGGCCTGTCTCAAGTCTCTTTTCTCTGCCATGGCCTCCTAGCTGGTAGATGGGTTCATTCATGTGGTAGGCCTAGGCAAGTCGACTGTATAGGCCTACTGTAGGGCGCAGGCTATAGCCTACCACGTTTCGACGTCTAGCCTAACTCGGTGGAGAAGGCCTACTCGGAGAATGAGCTGTATTAATTAATAATAATAATATAATATCTTTTCTTTAATTAAACGCCTGCAAGACGCACTGCGCTTTACATTTACAGGTTATGCAGTAATCTTAATTAAACTTAACTACCAACTGAACAGACAGCTTTGTAATTACACGGCGCCAATGGCAGCCTACAAAGCAAATCCGCCCAACGGGGGCTCGAACTCACTACCTCTCGCACTCTTGGCCAGCGTGTTAACCACTACTCTACCGCCCCCCCCCCCAATTGACATAACTTATCCTGCGTTCAGCTTCATTAGCGTTTGATATTTAGACCTATAGAGTCTTAGCTATACAATCAGCATTGTGTAGGCCCAATATTTAGGCCTACAATTATGACGAGGGCGACCCATTATTGTCCAATTCATAGGCCAGTAGAAAATTTAAAGCGCGTAGGAAACTGGGCCGCATGAAAAACTAAATGAATGTAGAAAAGGATAGGCCTATGCTAAAAGGCAATTTTATGAAATTACACTGCTTCAGCTGATGTCAATTAATAATGACGATTACTATTTGAAATACAAAACATTTTTTGCTATTTTGTTTCATTGTTCTGAAACCAGTTTTCGTTTTGGAATTTGCAAAATCAATCCAACCTTGATCTGTTGAGAAATCCAGGGTTATTTACAGATGGCGCATGCGCAGAGAGCATGACTGGAGCTTTCCGGTTTCAGATTTAAAATGGTGTGACTTAATTCGAGTAATTTTCGAAGTTTTACTGAATTGTGTTACAGTTTGCGGAATTCCAGGTCTTGACGACCAATAGCCAGAAGAGTTAAACTCCGAAGCTCTTTGGCGTGCGTGAATTTGATGGTTAGGCGTAGTAAAGTGCAGACAGAGGTGGACCTACTCAGAGCCGTGGTCTTTTAAATCTTCTACACTGCTTAGAAGACCACACATTTCGACTGCGTCATTCTACTTGCTTTGGAATAGTAGGAGTATTTGCCTCAAGACTGTTGGAGGAACATATGAACTGGACTGTATTAAACTACGCATTATTCGGAAAATTTTATTATCATATCTCGATATTCAGCACTAAGTGGGCCTGTGCGTGCTAGCTCGAAATTACATTTTAGTTGAATAGATTTGAGAGTTTTCATGCGACTATGACATTTGATTACTTTGGAAGCATGTGTTTCTTTTTGTACACGATTTCGTTTAACTGGGATTAAGTTTCTGATTGCGTCTGAGCATCATAGTATCTGTTTCATGCGCACTATGGCTAAATCCATCCAGATTTCTTAAACAGTAGAGGAATTTTGTGTGCAGCAACGTCACCTTGAGAAATTCTCAGCAGTTGGTCTACAAAAGGTGCGCAAGTTAGTGTTCGTGAGTTGCGAAAACAAAACGTAACCTGAGGACATGAATTATATTCCACCCACAGCAGACCACAGAGACAGACATTACAGAATTTACGATTATCCTCAGAACCAATCATTTGGTGTTCATGTAAAGCAAAAATCTGGTTACAGTAACTTTCGGCAGGGCTATAGCATGCGCAATCCTCTGTCTTTTCATCACAGTCATCATCAACATGTGGTGCATGATGCTCGAAACATGTTTCCTGTGGTTTTCCCCTGCATGGTCTCATCTCCAGCATCGCAAACTCAGGCTGGAATTCTCAGGTTTGTGCCAAATTTTGTGACTTATCTCAGTTTGTCATGATCCTTTAGTCTATTAAGTAATTGCAAAGATCTTATTCGCCTGCGCTCATTCACCATGTAAATAATATTTGGCACCTTTGAGAATTCCGAAAATGTGCAGCTTGATTAAAATACAGATGCATAAATACCATGGGCATATTTGGAGGGTTTACGGGTTCAACTCGTTTTCCAATATAAATATTTTACATGTACAAAAATGGACCGAGCTTTTCAGAACTCTGCATCTGTGTCCAATAGAAACACCAAACCCTATTTGTTTCATGTCTATGCTTTTAATATAATACGATTGCCCCAGACTCCAATAGAATAGAGTGCTTAGAATGAAGTGCTGTATAACCTCCCACGATGCAATTAACTAAAATGCTTAAGTAACAATCACAATATTTTACATACAAATAGTCCAAGCTTTTCAAAGCCCTGCACTCTTTAGTAACATTACAACAATTGCATGTAGCAAGCTAATAGTTGACTTTTATTTCATCAAAAGTGTATTATATGTATTTTCTCAGATGGGTAAAACATTAGATTTTATTCACTCCAATTTGGTATACAATAACATGCAATTTTAAGATGTAACGATTTTCTTAGCATTATTATGTCTGTGGTATTGTTGGAGGTAGCTGCACTCTATTCCATTGAAGTCTGAGGACCTCATCAATATTAGAAATTAATTTGTCATGTAGTGTATTGCATAGATGTATAAATTTATAAAGCACCTCTCACCATACATACCAATCAGAGGCACTCCCAGTGCGAAAGACCTAAAGAAAAGAAAGTGGTTTCGAGGTGGCGGAATGATGCACTGGGGTTGCCAATTGATAGCATAGAGCATGTCGACAGAGAGTGCTGATTCCAAAGTGAGGCTTTGGCTCTTTCCATTATTGACCCAATTCGCTCGCAATGTTTGTCTCACTTGGAACTGAACTGCACCGAACAGACAGATGTTTAAGTAATGCTCGAGATTTTGTGTGGTCATTGGTAAAAAATATGGAGTATTGGACGAATTATTAAATGCTATATATCTGAGAACGATACTAAGAGCCTTGTAACATGCTTTGAAACGTCCGTGCAAATGTTCAGATACAAGCAAAAGGATGAACAGACGTGGGCTCACTCCAGATGCACAGATGTACACAGTCAGGCAGCATAATAGATTAACAGACAATATGTGAACAAGAGAACATTAAATGATGCATTAACAGATCAGTTCACATGGATCGACAGCATAACACAGAGAAACATACACACATGCAACACACACAGATAATTGGCATAATAAACACACCAACAGATAGTCGTCACATTCTGACAGACAGTCGCATACATACCAGCAGGCAAGATAATAAACTCTGATTGTACAACAGAGGAACGCATACGCAATTGCACATATGCATAATTGCATATATAAGCAGACAACAGAACAGACAGGAACGAATCAACACTGACAAAGCAGCATAGCAGATGAAAGCAGCTTCAGTTTGTGGTATAGAAGTTGTTACACGTCATTTCACCTTTGCAGTCATGTGGTTGTTAAGTACATCAGTATCTGCTAGAGATGCAAGCTGTTAAACTTTTTTGAAATGGCAATGTTGAATGGGAGCTTGGGAGGTATATGACACTATTGTTTGACAGTTTAGCAATGAGCCCAAGTGGTTTTCCAGTCACTTCAAGTATGCTCTCATTGTACATGTATTAATACACTTTGAATGCTCACCTATTTGTGAACTTTAAGGTGTGTAATTTGACACAAAATTACCTACAGCTATATTGTGTAACTTAGAAAATGGGCTAACTGATGTGCACTTGTGTTTAAGCACAGTTTTATGCTTGTGTTGATCATATTTGGGGATAGAAACTTTCAAAATGAAATTTTGGCATAAACAGCGTTATTTTCATCTTTGCGTTTAGATTTAGAAAAATTAGTTTGAGCGAAGGATAAATGCTTTTAACATGAATTTAAGCTTATTAATAGGAGCAATTTAGCTTCTTCGAAATTAGTGATATTTGCTGATTTCTGTCTTGTGCCAAAATTTTGCATTTTGATGGTACTACAGTCATTCAAATGAAATGTTAATAGACAACCAAAATAAAAAAGAACCTCTTGTGGAATCACCTATTTTATTTTAGCAAATTTCTGCAGCTGATTTTCGCATATATACCAATTACACATTTCATCAGTTTTGTTTTGACTTTGTAAATTTAGGTGAGGTTCTGTTAACTGTTTTTCACGAAGAAGTCTAACATTACCAACACTTTCACTGTATATAATGAGTACAGTTAATGCATACATCTATGTGACTCATTCTGTAATTGCCCAGAAAAGCTGATCAACTTTCCTTTCAAATAATGTTGGCAGAGAAATCCACTTTCGTGCCTCATTATTCATTCATATTGCTTTTGTATACCATATTTACAGTGCAGTTCAGTACCTGTATTAGCTTATAAAGGTGATGCTTGCAGTGGATTATAGAAAACCTGTTGTTGTTTGCATAGTGCAGAGGATCTACAGTGTGTTGTGCAGACAAACATGAGAGGCCATTTAACCAGCTGTTGTAATGGAGCATTCCTGTGTTGATCTTGCTCAAGAATATGTCTAGGCTGGATTCTTATCTTGAATATTGGGAGATAGTCAGCTGACTCCTCTCTTGAATATTTAATGCGTCTGTCTGTATTGATAGGCATGCTCAGTTATTACGGTATGCAATTGGATGATATAGGTTATTCAGCAATTCCCTGAGCAGGTGTTGCTTGGGTCAGGTCCTTTAATTATTTCAGATCAGTTGTTCTTGAATATGCTTAACTGCAGCTTCTTCAGGGTCATGTGTGATTGCTCGCTTCTCTGTTAAGAAAGTTTATTGTTGCTGCATTCCAAAAGCTAGTCCTTCATCACACTACAATAAGAGTGGGCTGCAAAATTGTGGAACATATGGAGGAATAACTGATTGTGAATGTCATGCACTACATCAATGTATGATTACAAGTATGATTTATATATGTACTATATAAATGGATAGTTGTATGCAGTTTGATTGAGAACCTCTTCTAAAGATGATGTTTGTATTAATTTCGTGAAATAAATTTAAATTACTGGCTGCTTTGCTCATCACTCTGAACACAGTCTTTTATGATTCAGGATTATTGTACTTATTGAATGTAATGTACTGTGATAGCGTATATATAGTCCTTGTAAATTTGTAATACGGTAATACACAGGATATCTATTGATCAGTGAGTGCAACTACATGTCTATGCTAATCAAAATGCAATTAGTAGTACAACATCAGTCTGCTCAATATCCAGCATGGCTACCATGGAAATGGAAACCTTAGTATAATCAAGTATTTACATAGCTTGCAGATATCAAAATATCATAAAGTCAAAAATCTTCTAAAGATTAAAGTAATGCACTTGTTTGCACAGAGTCCTATAAACACCCCTGTGGATATCTGTCAACACCTCTGAAAGGTAAGGTTAGATGCAGCACCTGCTTTCACAGGTCCCTAAATAACTCCTCCATACTTGTTTACACAGCCCAAATAAACTCCAGGGGAAATGCTCTTTGAGGTCATTATTCTCCTTGATAGGGCACAAGGTGTCAACAATGAAGCAAACAGCATTGACCTTTGAATCCATTCACCAACAGGACTCACTTCCCAACTAGTGTTGATACTCCATGCCAGGGGTTCTCAAACTTTATTTTTAATGTACCCCCAAGTAAAAAATCGAATGATGGCGTACCCCCCAGGGCCCCAGCAAAGTCAGGTCAGAAACAAAATGCCATTGCGAGGTTTCCCTTGCAGTGACGATTAAAAGTCCATTTAATCATTGGGGCATTCCAGGTCAAATCAACACAATTTTTAATTAAAATTTGCATCATCATCTCCGATTTTGATGAAATTTGGCATGATGGTAGAACCCAATGAGAAACTCTCACAGCTAAAATTTTAGATTTTTGGGTCAACCGGTTTCCGAAATATGGGTCATTGAACCTTGACCCAAACGACCTGATTTGGGCAGACCGGACGAGGTTTAAACTGCTGTATCTCAGCTTCTATTGCACCTAGAAACAAAAGTGAGATACCAAATTAAAGCTGAGTGAATGCTCTGTTTGGGCAAAGTAGCTAGAAATAGTTATTTTGAGTAACAAAAATAATGTGAGCATCTGTAACCTATTAACCCTGACAAGAATTTTATGAACTTTTTACCATTCAAAGATCTCACTATTCTAAAGAGTTGATGAAAATTTCAGAGTGGGCCCTCCTGTAGTTTTTTTGTTATGATTTTTTGAATGTTCACCCAAGGGCGCGAATCACGCGGTGAACGAAGGTACACATGTCAAATGAAGTTTTTGACAGCTAGGAAATATCATTTTTAGTGAAAAAGACATTTCAGACCTCTGTCAAATCAAAATTCACAATCTAGTCAGTTTCAGGTCAAGCTATATATTCAGTTTCCACAAAGCTATTGCAGCTTGCATCTCGAGGGCACTCAGCATATATGCCTCCCAGTGCTTGGTATTTATTTATTTATTTCTTAAGGAACAGAGTGGACACAAAGCGCAGTGTAACAGGGATGGCATTCCAGGATGTAGGACCAGTGACATAGAATGAACAACGCTCTGCAAGCAGGGAATCAGAAACTCAGTTTGGTTCATCGATCGACACTGACACGGTGACACCCAAGATGGAAAAAAGAGTTCTCAAAGATACGATGGAGCACTGCCTAACCAATGCACAGACCCTGTAGTCAATCCACTGTGGAGAAGGGAGCTAATGTAAGACATCTCGCAACATGAGACACAAACATTTTTGGATATGGCCAAGAAGTCGTGCCGCACAGCGGAGAACCCGTTTCAGACAGCCTATCCGGTCAGCCGGAAGTCCATGATAGAGGGTGCTACAGTGGTCAAGTCATGAAATTATGAAAGAGTGAACAAGGGTAGAGGCAGCACCAAAAGTAAGAGAGCGAGATACCACTTTAAGCTGGCGCAACTGGTAGTAACAGTTACAATACAGCATAGCAGGTTTATATGCTGAAAGTTAGGTTAGCTCTTGGTCCAAAATAAGTCCAAGGCCCCACACAAAAGGTGTTGGATGAAGTTCTGATGTCAGTACATCCACACAAGATATTATCAGCAGATCACTTGTATGAGGATAATGAAAAGATTGAGAGGCCCATGAAGATGCAAAAGGTTTATTTCTACTACAGCAAATGTCTGCATAACACAGCTAAGCCACCAGTCGCCATTATACTTGGCGGCGACATAACTCTCAATGTCTTCAAATTTCACTGCTTGATAGCCAGTAAGACTTAATTGAAATTGATAAGTAAGTAGGTAAACTTAAGCATTGTCTTGCCCAACATCCAGTGCTAGCAAATAATATCAATCTGTTAATTATTTAATATATAGGTGTGGATAGCATCGAATAAAATGGACAGTTGCGCATGTATTAACACTCGATTCACGCCCTTGGGTGAACATTCAAAAAATCATAACAAAAAAACTACAGGAGGGCCCACTCTGAAATTTTTATCAACTCTTTAGAATAGTGAGATCTTTGAATGGTAAAAAGTTCATAAAATTCTGAGAGTACAAAGTGACCTGTGTCAGGGTTAATAGGTTACAGATGCTCACATTATTTTTGTTACTCAAATTAACTATTTCTAGCTACCTTGCCCAAACAGAGCATTCACTCAGCTTTAATTTGGTATCTCACTTTTGTTTCTAGGTGCAATAGAAGCTGAGATACAGCAGTTTAAACCTCGTCCGGTCTGCCCAAATCGGGTCGTTTGGGTCAAGGTTCAAGGACCCATATCTCGGAAACCGGTTGACCCAAAAATCAAAAATTTTAGTTTTGAGAGTTTCTCAATGGGTTCTACCATCATGCCAAATTTCATCAAAATCGAAGATGGTCATGCCGGAACACTGTGATGATTTGACCTGGAATGACCCCATTGGTAACATCGTTTATTAGTGTCGGATAGCCTATAGGGAGCAAAATGTAGTTTGAATCATATAATTTTATCAGCAAATTTAAAACGGCAAATTGGTCTATATCCCCGGTAAGAAAGAGCCAACCTATAGCGCTGTGGGCGTGTTTAGACTAGCACAGATTTAAAATATCTGTCTTAATATTTGTCGATTTCAAACGCAAATTAACCCCATGTTTGTTTTTGATAGCAAGAATAGTTTAAAAACCAGCTGTACCCAGATACGACGTGCTGAAAGGAATCACAAAATTTTAAGCTCGATCAGAAATTAATCCTTAGGCCAATTCAGCGCTCTGTCATTTGAGCTCACAATAGGCTATACTGTATACTGCAGGCTAAGAATTTCAGGCTTTGATACTTTCAACCATTTATTCATTATTTGTTTCAAAATTATAGTAAATTGGCCTAAACATAAATATGCTGCATGCACTGTATTGTATGTGAGTCTAATTATACACTGTATGTTGTGAAAGAAAAAATTGACGATGCTGTTACATTTTGCAACGTTAAAAGTTATTGCTAATCAAAGAAAGACGAACACAAAGTTCATAAACTCAAAGAAAATTTATATTTCTGAAATTTTTCGCGTACCCCTTACCGGCGCCTGGCGTACCCCTAGGGGTACGCGTACCACAGTTTGAGAACCCCTGCTCTATGCAGATTAGATGACATCCTCATTTGGTATAGCTTTATCCTTCGCTCTGGTTTTCATGCATTGATGGTTAGAACTGCATAACATTTATTGATGAACTGAGCTGAGCAGTATGTTGTACGCCTGAATCTGAATAAATGTTGAGATTCAATGCTGGTGACGTGAGGAATTTGAAAAACTTATGATCTGTAAATGTTTATTGTTTTTAGGTTAAGCTTTGAAATTGAGAGCTTATGCAAGCGTATGCAACCAAGGAAAGAGAAAGAAGAGCACAAGGCTCGGGAGACTCTGATAGCACGTATTGGAGAAGTCATTGCGAACAAGTGGCCTACTGCCAAGGTATGACATTGCGGAATTCCAGTTTGATGTCTGTCACTTTGGTCCGTTTTGATTTCTTGGGGTTCTTAAAATATGTTCTAAAATGTAGCCAGATGCTCACATTTTGCCATTGATTCACATCTACCAAGTAACTTTTGACAAATGAGATATTTACAAATAAATTGTGGTTAAATAGTTGCCATGCACTTAGTAGATAGACAGTTCACTGATTGTTTCAACTCAACTGGAATTACTGTATAACAAAATAACATATATATAATAAAATACTACTAAATAGTATATATACTTGAGAATAAGTTGACTTCAGGTATATTTCATCCCCTAAATTTTTGACTCAAAAAGTGAGAAAATGTATTGACTCCAATATAAGTCATGGCCATAGATCATGTGTCACATGGCAAGGCAAATGCCTGACCACACTAAGCTGTTAAACAGTCACTTGGGGCACAGTAGACACTGAATGATTTTTCAAAACACGTACTTGGCAGTGGCACGTTCTATTCTTTTAAACTAAAGTAAATGCTAAAACTTTGCAGTGGCTCAATAGCAATGGTGACCTAGATAAACAATATGGCTCCATGTTATTACTTTAAATAGAGTGCTGACTAGACCGCAGCCGAATTACTTCCGCGAAAGTAAGCAAGTAAGGCATCTGTGCGCATCGTGCAGTGATTTACAAGCGGAACTTTGTGGGCCCATACGATAACACCGTGTACACACAAAGCCATTGAGAAAATATGAATGTGTAGTACGCGAAAATGATAATTCATCTTTGAAAAGTGATCCTGTACTTGAACTTTGTCATTTTTGTTTCTGGCACATATAATTTAATTTAAGCCAATAGTTTGTAAAAATAATACTTGGTCCTTGTTTAGTAATTTCAAATGTTCACATTTCTGAATGAATTTGTATTGAGGGGCACATACTTACTTTTTATGGACATGGTAGAGTGTTGCAGGTCAGTAAACTATTTTATGTAATTTTGGGTCACGAGATTGTTTATCTCGGTCACCTGTCTCATCAAACCAACACCATGAATGTTTCAATACACACTTGAAATGTTGCAAACTTGTAGACATCACAATTTCAGTTTGACTTGACTGTGTTGCATAAATTTGCTGCACTAACAAGTTGATGTGCTTTGATTTTGAATGGAGATATGAAGATGCTGGTAAAGAAGTAGGAAAAAGGTCAATTCCTGAAGGGCTGGATTGAAATTTTACATAGATAACTAATTTAAAAACTCGAGCTTGCTAGATATTTAATTTCTTTTACAAATTTATGTAACTTTTTCTCAGCGGAGTATTTTTCATTTGGATATACCAGAAACCATCAGGACCATATACAGTAGGAAGTTGTTTATGGGCATGATGATGAGGTAAATTGACATTGGTTAACAGTCACATTTGTCTGTTGCCCTGTTTGTGGACCCATGAAATTTACTGTGGTCCAAATATCAGTCATACCCCAACTTAATTTCTTTGAAACTGTCCAAAATGTTGCAACTTATTCTCCAGTATATATGGTACAGTTTTAGTTAGGAAGTACTTTGAAACCAGGTAATAGTGACTAATATTATGCTTTCGCAACTGCACCTTATTCAATGAGGGTTATATTTACTGTGCTTAATTTGCAGTATGGCTCTTTTTTTATAAATTTTTACGCTTCATTCACTTGTGACTGAGCTCTTGTTCATTAGAGTGCATGGTACGTTTGAGATGTATCATGTGGCCCATTCAGTGCTCTGTGGATATAAGTGTGGCCGTCAACTGAACTTACTAAGGGGCTTGAATTTGATTATGCACAATAGACCCACTGTGTGAACTGAAGAAATGCAGTGGATATGAATATTAGGGGCTTCACCATAGTTTTCATTGGACTTTGGCTTAAAAGTCCTTGCTAAGTTTCATATGATTATGTCATGTAGTAGAACATACCATAGGCACACCTTCAAGCAAACACGAGGTACAGCCAATCAGCACCATGACGTGAATGAATTTGATGGTTCCAGCCTTTGATGAAATGAAGGGATTGTTGTATAGAAATACTAGATAAGCAAAGTGGTGAGATAGGCAGTGTAACCACAGTTCTTTTCCCATGCTTCATACCTTCGATTCTGCGTAAATTTTAAGGCCTTGCTTCACAATTCACATGTTGACATGACCGACTCAGATTGGCATGAAATTTTGCACACTTGTTGGGCTATGTGAGACATGCAAAAACCCGCAAACAAATTTTTTTGGGTCAACTACTTCCTGAGATACGGGTTGTCAAACTTTGACCCGACCCGCTCGACCACGTTCCTTTGGACGTCTGTATCTTAGCTTGTATGAGAGCTAGAAAGGTGTTCTTGGTCTCATTTTTCAGCTCTTTTGATGACCTATTTGAGTAGATTATTTATGACTGTTCACAATTTTTACATAGGGATCGTATTTGACAATTTAGCATTTTGACCTTGACCCTTTTGCGGTCTTTTAAAATCTGAAAAAACTCTTTCAGACTGAAGAGTCTCGAACATCATCTGAAGAAATCAGAATGGGATCTGTAATGGCTCTCTCGCTATAATTATTTTGTCTATAATTCTGTGCAAATTTCAATATCCAGTCTTCTGAAACTGGAATCGCCCATATGTTGAACTCAAATTTTGAGTATAATTATAGACAAAATAATTATAGCGAGAGAACCATTAGACATCCCATTCTGAATTCTTCAGAGGATGTTCAAGGCCCTTCAGCCTATAAGTGTGAATTTTCAGATTAAAAAAACCACAAAGAGGTCATGGTCCAACTGCTAAATTGTCAAATATGGTCACTATGCTAAACTTTTAAACAGTCTCAAATAATCTACTCAAATAGGTCATCAAAAGAGCTAAATAATTGCACCAAGAACACTTTTCTAGCTCTATTACAAACTGAGATACAGATGCCCATTTTGAAGGAACGTGGTCCAGCAGGTTGGGTAAAAGTTTGATGACCCATATCTCTGAGCGTAATTGACCCCAACATTTTTTTCTTGGGTTTACACATGTTTCATCTGACTAGGCCCCCCAGAAATTTGCGCCAGAAAAAGTGAAAATTTGCGGAAAATTTGCGCCAGAAAAAGTGAAAAATTGCGCCAAGAAATTGCAAAAAACGCGCACCAAAAAACAACAAATTTTCGCATATTAATAACTAGTTTTCTGCTTCTCCTCAACCACCCCCGATGGAACTGCAGTCTGCGATCGTTTCCTGTGTTTAGCTGTCTCAAGGTGGCTGATAACCGACGATTTTCTTGTGTGATCAATTACCAGATTGCACATACTGCAGAACAGCAGACCTCCATCTTCATGAGTAACGTTTATAAATTCTTTCGCTCGATCACGAGCAGAAACACTGGAGCTATGCGACGGGTCACGCACGTGGTTTCGTGGCTCCTTTGTGAACGCATTGTCTAACGTATTTTGTCGCATCGCGGTTCTAGAAGAATTTACCGTTTGAGTACGCGCAATATTTACAGAATTATCTTCTTTAACTACAGATTCCTCGATAGTCTCGATAACTTCGATGCTATCGTCCCACTCCGTGGTCGCCATTTTTTCAGTTGTTGTCTAACGCAACGTAGACTAATGCTGTCGTTGCGATGTTGAATTTGCCGCGCATCACAATGACGATTTAGCCATTGAAAGCCCAAAATTTGCGCGCAAATCGCGGACATTGTTAAAATTTGCGCGAAAATCGCGGACATTGCTAAAATTTGCGCACTTGCGGGTTTATAAAAAAATTGCGCGAAAGTTGCGCGGCGCAAGATCGCAAATTTCTGGGGGCCCTATCTGACCCAATAATTGTGCTAAATTTCAAGTAAATCTGAGTCGGTCATGTCAATTTTGGTTGTAAATTTGGTTGAATTGACACCGAATCACCCATTATTAATGTAACATATTTATCAAGCATTTATATAGAGGTTTAACATGGCCTCGGAACAAGTGTTTCTGTGACTCTATGTTATTGATGAGCATGAATTTTTGTTTCTACGAATTAATGGCATGTGTGATGTGTGCCAAAACCAAAGGTTTGTGCTTCTAAGGGAACCTAACTGTTTGTCAGCTCATATGTATTGATAAATTGTCTTGCTGATTAACTTTGGGATATTGAATCTTGGTTTAGCATAGCATAGGAATCTCTTTGCCCAATTGACGTGCTGGTCCCCAGCAACATTCAAGACTCGTTTAAACACATGTCAATGCCATCTGCATGGGAATTAAAGACAGGGCTGCTGACTAGTTGAAATTCTTTTTCTTAGTGCTGCATCTGAGGCAGGAAGTATAATGGATTCAACTGCTCCTGTCGGTGCTTTTGTATGGGTGACTTTTTAAAGATTGCGTATACAATATACATGACATACATGTGCACATGTAGACATGTGGAAGCTAGTGACAAATGCTTCAGTCATGTTAAACCAACTGGTGTGCACTCTAGCAATACCTCATGACGATAACCAAAGACAGATCCAGGCACTGAGTCAAAGTTAAACACAGAGTTATGAAAGTGTGTATGCACAAAGTCTGGTAGAAGAGCGAATCTGTCTCGCTGACATTATTTGAGTGCAACCAAGTGTAAAGTTTGGCTTTAAAAAAAATTTCAACATCAGCTGAACTAGTATTTATACAAAGTGCAGTTGCAGTGAGTTTGTGTCAACTATTTTAAAGACATTTATATTCGAGTTTGAATCCGATTGGTCGGAGCACTTGCCTTGTAATGCTGAGCATCCGTATTCAAGACTCCCTGAGGTGGTTGCTCCGTAGGGAACTTGATCAAGTCAATCCTTCACTGATAATTGATATAATAATTAGGGCATAGCCGGGTGCCGTTTTTCAACCGGGTACCGGGTCCGGGTAGTTTGAATAAAATCTGCCGGGTCCGGGTACCGGGTCCGGGTATTAAAAGTAATCGTTAATCTCTAAACTGAATAGTATGTCCCCACTTTGAATGCTGTCAAGCGAACATCACTCAGTTTGTTAGCTACCTTTGGTGGAATTGAGTAAATCTCTTCTGTGTCAGTTTGATTACGGTTGAGTTCTGCCAGGTGTTATTGATTGAGAGGTGCCAGAATTACCCAGTAATATCTGTTCATGAACTGTGTTGATAAAATCATTCTATAGTATAGAAATGTTGTTCTGTTCAGTCAGCCAAGAGGAGGTTCTGTGGTGTATGCAGTCCAACTGCATGTAGACATAATTCAAAGTGTACCATCCCTTAATCTGTGAGATGTATACATGGTGGTCTTAGAGAGGGGGGGCCTATTAAGCTTGGCTGCAGATTGTGCAGAATCATGTAACAGGTGGGAGGTATCCCTTCTGACAAGTACTAGTCTCTCTGACTTGAATGAGGGAGTGACAGACCAAACAGGCTTTAAAGATAAGGGATTAATGACAGATGACCACTGGCCGACCTATATAGCTATGGTCAGTGAGCAGCACTTGCATATGTGTATATACATATATATACACACACCCATACGCTCTTCCCCCTTCCTATACTCCCTAACCTTCTACCACTGTTCCTCCCCTCCTCCTTCATCACCTCCTTTCTCTCCCCTGTTAAATGTTTCAAACAGCCAAGCAGCAAGAAGAAGGGGAATACTAGAAGAGAAAGAGAAGGAAGGAAGAAGAGAAAGCATCAAAGAGGTTGCCACTCTTATACTTAAATATATATATATATATATATATATATATATATATTTAGCCACCAGGTCACATGTATGTAATTATATATATATATATATACTATTTACTCCCCCTCTTCTCCTTCATTGTCTACCACTGTTCCTCTCAGGAAGGGGTAGTAGAAGAGAGAGAGGAGAAGGAGGAAGGAGGAGAGACAGCATGGAAGAGGGTGATACAAACTCTACCCTCCACCTCCTCCTTCCTCTTGCTGGTAGGCTGTTTGAAATAGGATAGTCTAATATAAAGCAGCCATCAGCAGGCGGTCTGTTCTGTGATTGTCTGTTCATTGTACTATAATGCAGTTGAGAGATTTTGCCGGTTAGCTGCTAAGTCCTTTGATGTGTGGTATGCTATTCATAATTACCCAACCGGCCCGGAAGACCTTTCATCTCCGGGTCCGGTTATCTGCCGGGTGTCAAATACCCGGCATATCCGGGTATCCGGGTCAGCACCCGGCTATGCCCTAATAATAATATAATTAATATAATAATTGAGGTATCTGCCTAGGTGCTGCTCCTATATATTTGCAAGAGCTCTGCCACTCTACTCTGGGTGTACAGGGGTGTCATGCTCTGCATTCCTTCACTCAGGGTGATCCCCTCATTACCAAGCGGTATCTGATCTTAGAAAGCACTGTGATTTCTCTGAGGTTGACCCTATGATATAGAATGGGCTTCCATTGTCCATTCGCCTTATGTCTAGGGTATGCTCAGATGCGTTTTATCGCAACCTTAAAAATCATCCTTTTCAGCCAGGGTTGAGTCAGGTGCGCTCCTGAGTTGTAGCCTCTAATGGGTGCTATATAAATTTCCATAATAATTAAATGAATGAATTGGTGAGCAACATTGATTTATGATTGGTCGTAAGGAAGTGTTAGTAATAGATGCATTATAATAATGAAAATGCTAATATTTAATAATGTAGAGTACAGGGGAACGTGCTTGTGTTTCTAGGTGGAAGTGTTTGGAAGCTTCAAGACGAATCTCTACCTGCCGACAAGCGACATCGATTTGGTTGTTGTGGACAGCACCTGGACAATTCCTCCGTTCTTTGAGCTGAAGGATGAGCTGATCGCTCACGGTGTCTGCGATAGAGAAAAAGTCATCGTCTTAGACAACGCATCAGTACGTCGTCGTCACTTGTACATAATCCATAGGAAGCAGTTTTTGTCTGCATGCAGTTATTGTCTGCATGTAGTCCTCAGTTTATTAGCTAAGCCAGAGCCCTGTTTGTTTTATAGTGATTGCTTATACTTTGGCATTCTTAACTGCGTTGATAGCAGGTAATGTGGTGGTGTCAGCGCTCTGCTAACAGACTGGTTTGTCAAATTACATCTGAAAACTACATTAGCATTTACGTTTAGATGCGCTCATTGTTGTTTTGCCTGGATATTGATATCTGAGTTGATTCCTTAGTTAGGGTGCATTAGTGTCTGCTGTCCTGCAGAATATTCCTGTGTCTGAGAAAATGAGCCATTTTGTCTTTCAAATGCATGTGTCGAAAGGGGCTATCCTGAATATCGACTGAACTTTTTAAACACACTGCCCTAGGTGCTTCTGTGAGAATAGACACATGCATGCAACAAATAAATTTAGAAATTAAGAGATTGTGTAATGTGAAGAAGTTTAGAGCCTTTAGTTTTTCAGTTTTATTCTTTCAGAGTCCTTCCTTTTGTCTGAAATTTGTATTGAAGTGAAGTTGAACCGTTATGTTTTAGATTCTATCACAGCTGTTAAAGTCTTCCTCTTTGAAGTGTAATTAAAAAATTAATAAACAGCTGTGAAAATCTGCTGTTTCAAGGTAATTGGGAAGTAAATATGCTCTTAATTTAATTGAAAATTCTATTAACATCTTAGTTTATTAAAACAAAATTTCTAGGTGTCTAGAATCAAGCCCAAGTTTTGTGATTCAGATGAGATTTGAATTTCATTATGGATTGTGAGATGGGATATGAGACTGTAGAGTTATTAACCATTTATGCAACCTACAATTTCTTTCTGCTCCAGATGTTCAAATGTGACACATGGGAGTATTATGTTTCTTGAAATATCTTTAAAAAAAATTCTTTGGACACATTCGATCAATCTGCTGGTTTCTGTTGCTGATGAAATCAGTTTTTCCCACTGGTCCAATTCAACATTTGCAATAAACACTAAACAACAGCTTTTGACAACTTTGCTGTGACTGGCCTAGGAGAATGACCGCTTTAGAAATGCATGTTTGAATGACTATTGCCATCGAGTTTGCATTTTAATATTAAATATTTTACCATTTTCAACTGGTTTTTCTAATGCAATTGACTGAGCATTTAGGTGGATTGCTTGTTGATTGAATTAAATGTGTTGTCAGCTTAATCATGATTAGTTTCGCATTCTTATTTTCAGACCATATTCTGGCCATGTACAGATCAGTTCACTTTTGCGTGATACTTGTAGAATCATGTTTCACACTCGTGGGATGTTGAAATTACAGTTCTGTTACGTTCTGTACTTGTAATAATGGCAGATCCATTATGTTATATTGTAATCTTGATGAATCCATTCTGCAATTGTAATCTATTACTGTAAGAAGACATTAAGTATTTAGGTAAGTAAGTGATTATCTCCTATGTTTCATGATGGCATATGGTAGAATAGATTCTATTGTTTGGTGAGCACTTTGGATCTTTTAACAGAATATTGCTTTGGGTTTCCTATGTTGTTAATTACAAAAAAAGCAGTTCCTCGTTAATTACTAAGTGCATTTTGGTTTACATATGTATATATGAATCATCTTTAAACTGTCTTGGAATTGAAAGATTTACAAGTTTCAGTTACGGTAGATGCAATTACGATAGATGTTTTCTTGTTACAAATGGCAATTGAATTCGGATTGAACTCACATCTAGTTTGACTCGTCATTGTGAGATCTATGTTTTAGCATGGCATAAATTTTGAACTATCTAAAGAATAAACTTTTTAGCTATTTTGTATTCTGCATTGGCTGTTTTGGTAATTTTTAAAGTAATTTACTGCATGAAGTGATATCTGATTGTGTTTCCTGATTCTGTTTTCTTCAGGTACCCATTGTCAAGCTGACAGACAAGTTGAATGGTGTCAAAGTAGACATTGGTTTTAACATTGCCAATGCTCAGGAAAGTGCCAAACTGACTCAGGTGTGTGGTTGTTGACAGATTTTATGGATTCCCATTGAATATGTTTTAAACATATATCTTTGATGTAAGTCACGCAATCTGTAATTTGGTTTATGGTCTTTTGAGAAGACACAAAACCAATTATTTTTATGACAGGAATTTCGGGGGAGGAAACTCTTATGGAATGTTTATTATTTCTAATCCATAATGTTGTCCAGGTGTGGGTTTCTTCCGAGTTATTACTGTTCTTTGCTCTGCATTGCTCTTGTGTCAAGGCATACCGGTAAGAACAGCACTGGTGCTTTGTAATTATAGCTGAAGCTGCAAATTTGGTATTTGTGATGAAAGGAAAGATATGACATTAGTGATAGCTATATTTTCCTCAGCTCAGACAGTGAATTTGTCATGCATTTTAATGTCCGATAAATCTTGTGAGTAAAAAAATCAATTGGTTAGCACCTAGGTAGTAGATATGATGGCATATAGGAGATTTTATTACTGACTGATGTTAGTTAGTTTCCTAATTACTTTTTAACCCACTGTTTATAGCAGCACTTAAGGTTATGGTTGAGCCAGTATATTTGGTTACATTTTGTACTGACCGCTGTCTATTACACTGCAGATTTATTATGCATTGGACATTGATTATAACACTGACTGTTGGAGCCATAAATATTAAGAACCACCTTGTAATCTAGGTCTTGTTGAACTATCACGAATTTATATTCTATAGATGAACTAACTTTGAGTCATGTCTCTGATTGTGATGTACTGTAATATATGCCATAATGGAGTTCGAGTGAGAAAGTCTCAAGTGTAGAACTGTAGATGCAGCGAAGACTGTATTAGACTACCTTGTTTGATGTTTACTTTGGTTCTTTTAGCTGTTTTTTTTAATTTTATTGCTTTAGATTTTTTTATCAGATTGAAGTCATGTTTGGGAAATGTCTGCTTACAACCACTTGTAAATCATATAATGACTCAAACTGTGTTTTGTGACCATAGGAGTTCATTTCTCAATATCCGTGTCTCCCTTACCTTGTGATCGTCCTAAAGCAGTTCCTCGTCGAACGCGAGTTGAATGAAGTCTATTCCGGTGGCATTAGCTCGTACAGTCTTATCCTGATGGTCATCAGCTTTCTCAAGGTATTTCCCCTTAGATTGCTATATAGCTTAGTATTCATAACTCCAATTTAATTCACGTGCCATAGATGGGTTTTTGTGGGAGCATGAAATTGTATTTCTCAGGTTGAGTCAATGCAGAGTAAATATACTTTACTTGTTAGTGACACTTTGCTGCTGACACATGGTGAATGAAGTTTTCTTTTATTAATTATGACAAACCTTATCTTATGAACTGCCTGTGTCATTTCGTGCTCTTGAACTCTCACCCATTTGTATTTTGTAAGGTTGATAAGTAACCAATTGTACAAAGCCACTGTGATCTGTTATCCACGCGGTTGGTAGGTAGTTTCTGTTTGATGATGCTATGTCATAAGAAATATGAGTCAGTGAAAAAAGTACTTAAATTTAAGAAACAGTTGGGACTGCTTGTTCTTGTATGCTTTTGCATTTAAACTGACAGGTGACAATATGCATGTAAAGCATCCTATACGTACTTGCTATTGATGATACTATAGAAACTGTCGTAAATACAATACAGTGTAAGTAACCCACATCTTTTATCCAGCCTTGGAACAAGCTAAGAACTTTATATTCTGGAAAAATCGTTCAAATCGGTTTAGCTTAAATGCATGAAGAACAAAGAACACAAGTTGTACACATGCGCCCCAATTCGCCATCGAACAGGCAGTGCCCAAAAAATGCAGTGGTGGAGTTACCGGGTACAGTTCTTATGCTGTCATCAAATTACATAAATTGTTTTTGATTGAATGCTGGTGACATGTAATGTATTTATTGTATAACTCAATGGAAGCTGTTGATTTTAGACCAATTGACACAGCCAGTGAAAATAAACTAGTCATATTTTTAGTGTTTAAAATTTTTACCGCTGTCTAGTAAAAAACTGTGTGAATACAGCTTTGGGTAAACTTTGTGGCATCTATTTACGTCTGCCCATATGAAATTTAAATCAATGAATCAATGTTTTTATTGAAGCCATTTCAGGGCTAGGCACTCTTAATTAAAGTGTGTAAAGACAATTAAATGGTAACAGAAGGAGACCAAGAAGGGAACGTTCTTTGGGAATAAACTATTTTGTGTTTAGTTTAAGTTAGACTTTACAGTACTGTTAATTGATATTAAGGTTTATATTTGGAAATTTTACTGGAGTTACACTTTGCAGCATTAATATAACATAGCATTTTATTTGGCAGCCAATTCATAACATTTCGTAATTACATCATAATAGTCAAACATGTTGGCTTCCCCAGGAGACCCAAAAGGTGCCGAAGGTCCCGTTAGCCAGGGTCACAAATAGATGTGTTACAGCCGAATGTGAAATAAAATAACACAATAATAAAATCTTAACTAGCATATTTATACATACATACATAAATATTATATATACATATATACAAAATTTATACATACATACATACATACAAACAAAAGGTGGGTGAGTTAAGAAAAATAGAAACGACTACACACTCCCATGTTAAGCTCATTTCCCCAGAATGTTTGACTTATCCTCCTTGTTGGATGTAAACAGAAATAAATTATGAATTAGTGGGTTTTTTGGCTGTCACGATTGCGACTTGTGGAGCATCTGTACAAATTGTGTTATTTGTTCTTCATGCATTTAAGTTAAACCGATTCGTACGATTTTTGTTCAGAATAAAGTTCTTGGCATTCATAAATATGTGTGCAAATGAAAATTTTCATCTTTTGATTCGACTGATTCTAAGGGGGATATTTTTCTCTTCTTATAGCATATGCGCCGGTATGGATTTATCGAGTCGAGTAACTACGGGGAACTTCTCCTCCGTTTCCTACGCTTCTACGGTTATGAGTTCGACTACTCGAAAGTTGCAGTCAGCATCCGAAGTAATGTGGGATTTACAGCAAGGAATGACAATCGCGGCATGCTTTCAATTAAGGATCCACTCTGTGCGAGTAAGTCTGACTTTATGTTTCAATATGGCGAGTAAGAACTGGACATCATGGAAGAATAAGCAATTATTTTAAACTGTAAAGTTTCCCATTCCTCCATGAATTATTTAACTGAAATTGTAAAAGCATCAACAAAGTGTATAATTTTAAGATGTCCTTTGACATGTTGTTGAGTCTCTTAATCTTTCAATGATCATTTGATATGTTAGACTAGGTTTGTATTGAATAAGTGCAGATTTGTGTCACTTTTGTTTAACACTTCTGTGGTAACTCGATCTTCAGCTGAAGCATAAAGCATGATGACAACAATCTGTATTAGTACTCTTCTAACTCAAAAGGGGATTTCTTAGTTGGCTCCAATGGCCTGCTTATTACTCAGATGGTTGCTCATTTATGTACTGGTCTGACTTGATAGCACTCAGCTCTTGTGTACATTTGGGCGTTGTATTGATAGATGCAACCCATCTTTTGGGAGAGGAGTCCAAGCCTTCCAAGGAGCCATTTCTTGGGAGTTTGGAATGGGAGAGAAGGCATCTCCGTAGGGTAAATTACATGTTTTGCTGGTAACTATATTGCTAATGGGCTGATTTGGTTAGTGTGACTTGTTTCTTTCCAGGTAATGACGTGGCTCGTGGCTCATACCGGTTCGTTTATGTCCATCACGGTTTTAAGGATGCGTACCGGCGGCTTTTGATGCGCTTTGACACTGTCAGTTCATCTAGCTTGGCATCGAAAGAACCTGTCATACTTTCAGAAATCCTGAAAAGTCCATACTTGCCTCAGTACACAAATCATTTTGATAAAAGCCATTTCACAGAAAGGTGGGTACCTCCGAGCTATCGTCTTTCTAACTTTATATCAGCGCAGTTACTATTCTTAGGTTTTTGAATGTGTGATTTGAATCCTCTTTTGTGTTATCCATGGGCTGATGATTAATTTATCACTATATACGATTTCTTTGTTTTAACGTACTTTGTAGTGTAGTCAGAAGTTGGGGCATCTGATATAATTGGTGATGTTGATTTGTATTGTGAGTGGAAGCTTGAGATTGTCTATTTTTATTGTTATTAAAATAAATCCTTGTAACGCGTGCAAGGACTCTCGAAATGTGAATCTGAGGCATGAGTAGTCAGCCGCCAGGGCAAGATGTAGTTAGAGATTCATTTGCTTGAAAGAAAAGTAGAAATAGTGAGTTTTGAGGCACTTCTCTGAGGGAAAGATGTAAATTTGAGCTATGAAGAAAGGGCCGATCTGATGTGACATATTGTCTAATATCTGTTAACACTTTGACAATGATGTGTTAGTGCTCCTCATCAAAAGCACTATAGCAACTGGATGTGAAAAGTACTATTGATCAAAAGCAGAGACATTGGTTGTTTATTTCTGTAATACTTGCATCAGATTATGATCTAATTTCTGCTGAAAAGCTTGTTTATCCACCATCTATGCTTTCTTAGTGGATTGACCTCAAGTGGTGTTAGCTTGCTGTTTGGTTTTCTGCACCAGTGATTGTTGTTTTGGGCATTCAACACTGGTGCTAGAGCAGTTTTGTCATTAATTTCAGTTTGGGTTGTTATTGCACATTGTTTCTTGAATATTTGTAGCCACGTTGGAGTAAGCAATAGCATAGCATAGCACATTGTTTCTTGAATATTTGTAGCCACGTTGGAGTAAGCAATAGCATAGCGCATTGTTTCTTGAATACTTGTAGCCACGTTGGAGTAAGCAATAGCACTGGCAGCATGTCATCGGCTTCTTCTGATGCCGGTTCTGGCTCATACGGAGATACAGTGAGTGGCTTTACAGTGGATCCTACTTGTTACACCTTTCTCTGTGTAGCACGATTTCTGATATGATGCAGCACTTCGGATACAGGGATCAGAAATTTATTCACTATGAAAATAGTATTGTATTGTTTTGAAACATTCATAAAGTACCACTAATTAGTTGAATCGTTCAGAGGCGCTCCCAGTGTGCAAGGCCATGAAATAAGAAATAGGTTTTGAACAAAATAAAATGAGAAGATATTACCAGCTAGAATTTGAGATCGAGTAGATGGGGACAGCGTATTCGAAAAATTGGGTCCAATCGAGGTAAAGGAACGGGACTCGGCCACAGAGCTGTTCTAGTATGAGGAACTAGAAGATCAAGATCTGTTTGAAGAGCGAAGTGGACGATGCGAAAAGGCTGAAAGTGGCCAGAATTTTATATCGACTAGATGTTTTGGGGCAAGACCCCGATGTGCTTTAGAGACCAAGATGAGGATTTGAATTTAATTCACGCAGTCAGAGGAAGCCAATGAAGCTGTTCAAAGATGAAGATGGAAATATGAGAGTAGTGTTTTGGTTGTACTATTAATCTGAAGGCAGCATTTAGGACTGATTTTTGACGTAAAAGACAACACCATAACACTGCTTCATTAAGATGTGTTGATGTGGTTGCCATATATGATGTTATATAGAAATAATTATTATAAAATGAATGTAACACTTTTGTTTGAATGCATATAACTACAGATCCTCAGAAACATGGAGTTTGTGTAATTTTTCAACTGTTTAATTTAATACTATTTTGTATTACCTTATTTTGATCAGGAGTAACTTTCAATTTTCTTTGAGAAGCCTTAAGATCATGAATCTGTTAAACAATAGGTTGCTTGTTTTGTTAGTGATTGCTTAGTTTAACTTCGATTTCGTTTAATTTCCCGTGTCGGTTTTTGCTGTGACAATTTGCCTATACATGCTCCTTGGTTTGTGGATGTCTTTGTCTCTGCCTTCTAAAGAGCACTATGTCCTACTATATTTTTAATCTAGAATAGTGGACATTGGTAGTTGGAGGAATTTCACAGGAATGAATTAAATGAAAAAATTACTTTCTATGTGTCTGCAATAACTTGAGAGATCATCTTTGTAAGCCACACCAAATGGAATGCAATGTAAACAAAGCGTAGGCAGCACCAAAATGTGTTGAATAATTATTTATTTGCATTAAATAGATTAATTAATTATTTGTTTGTTTTGTTAATGCCAGGATTCAGACTCAGATGTTCCGGCCAAAGTGGGTCTTTCTGAAGCTGCAGCCGGAGACAACAACCAGAAGCTGTATGCTGACGTCGTTAAGTCATCCGTTGCCATTCCACAGCAGTCTTCATCTACCGATCTGTCACAACTGGATGCAGAACAACCAGGGTCAATGGCAGACACGACTTGTGACCGATCGGGTAAAGTGTCCAAAGAAACGGAGACTGAACCGATGCTTGACAGATTATCGTTAAATGTTAGATCGGAAACGGATAAGAGAGAAAGCAACAAGCCAGCTGATAAAAACTGCAACGATAGCAAGAAAGGTGTTACGGAACAGCAGCCTTATGCAGACGGAATACTGCGGATAGTGCCTTTCGCTATGCAGAAATGTACGCTTGATGATATTTCATCCTCTACATTCGAGGATCCTGTTTCCTAGCAGGGCACGGTCGAATTTGCTGTCATATCTTCGGTCGCGTGATAGCGTTATTTACCTAGGCAGAATTTGAATGTTGCTGAACACATGTTTGTCACTCCCTTTGCAGTGGGTCGAGTGTTTCGAGGGTTCTGCAGTCAAAGGGGGCCGGTTTTTTGTAATTCTTACTATAAACTTCTAAGATTAAGGTTTTTGTTGTGTGAAGTAGGTCGAAAAATGTTAGAAATGTAATTTTAAAAATGTGAAAAAAAATTGAAAAATGGACATGCATCTCACTTGGACATGTGGTATGGGAGAAGTTTTTTGGCTAAACATTCGGTTCATTGATTTTGGTTTCTTTTAGTGTTTCAAATCATTGTGGCTAATCTAGCGAGGTATCTTGTGCATCATGTGGACAATTTTCAAAGTGTCAGTGTACAAAGTAGGTGGAAATTGCCTTGGCCCAGACTACCTCTGTGAGAACTGTTCCACAAAGAAACCTGTACATCCACATTCAGAAGGGCTTTGTTTTGTGGTCATCCAAGTGATGCAACTTGTTCAACTTTTCCTTATTTGTTTTGTTTGAGGTCTGTGAAATATCAGTTAAACTCTGTGTTGTTTTACACATAACGTGCGGCTGTTCCTGTGAGTTAGAGAGAACAGTGGTACGTCTGTTTGGCTTTGTGCCCAAGGTTTCTGCTTTTTTCTTGGTCTAGATGTATTTGAAGTTATTTTCGAATTGGTCAGTCATGTCCGAATTGCGTTCTTTTGTTTCACATCTGACGTATTTGGAATAACTTCTTTTGGTGTTACTGAAGGGCATTTGTTTTTCTTGGCTTGCACGATCCTGTAAAGTTTAAGTATGTCTTATTCTTGCCGAGTGCTTTGTCAGACAATCTCCTACAAAGTCAGAGGTTGGAAGTGCACTTGCAAGTTGATCCATATGCAGTCAGATGCTACAGTCGGCCAATACTACAAGTAGCAAATGATCTCACCATATTGTTGTAAAATGTCAAATTAGTTTAACGTCACTTTTGCAGGTTTTATCATTTGTCCATTGAAAATCTAAAAAAAATGTTTTTTCAGATTTTTGTGAGAGGTGAAAATTGATCTTCTCTAGCATCTGTTTGATATTTTTGGCATTATTGAACAGGTTTTTAATGCTTTCTTGTTGAAGAAAAAACATTGCATGGCATGTTTGGTGAAATAATTAGTTTGCACAACATGGATGTCAGTTGCTGAAGCCATATGAGACTGCTTGTACTGGTAATAATTGGCCAGCAATATTCAAATTAATTCTGAAAGTTGTAAATTGATTGTCGTTATGTAAAACAGTTACAGGAAGCTGTTATACACAGTTATACACCATATATGTTTGAGTCTTTATGTTTTAGCATTTTGGTTGAATGTCGAAGTAGCACTCATATTATTCTCGTGTGCATTCCAGGTTGCCTTCCCCAAGGGATGGAGTTGCCTACCAATATATCTTTGATGCTTGAACTGTTATTTAAGAAAACACCTCAAAACTCGTTATTTCTCATTGGCTTTTAACATCTGGATATATAATTATAGCTGCTCGTCAGCACTGACTAACTATGCTTGAGATGGCATTTCTGTGTGATTGCATGCGTTGAAAATGTGCCAATAATAATGATTTTCTTGCTGTATTTCTAGTTTGTTCGTTTTCTGAAATCAGTCTTTATTTATAACTGGGAAAGGAGATATTCGTCATTCCTTGGTTGCTAATCGATCGCCTCACCGTCTCTCCTCTTGGGTTTCTCTGATGTTTTACTAGCAGTACAGTTTCGTGATGTCAGTCAGTATCGGTTGTGTGTATGACCAAATTGCTCTCTAGACTGCAATTGCTTAAAACAACAAGAGAAGCTAGCTTATGATTACCTCGAACATCATCAATGTTGGCATTTCAATCCGGTGTCTTTTATAAGCTTTGTGTCGCGTGCCCACCCGGACCTTCATAGCCTTTCCTTTTTTAGAGACATATTTCAGATAATGAATAGAAACAGAACTATTGGGACTGCGAAAGCCATCTTTGTCTATGTTTGCACATATTGCAGTATTTTGACAGTATAATTTTCACTACACGCCTGTGCTGTTCTGCCGCATGCTACTCAGTATTGTTCTGTCTCAACTTGTTCTTGCTTTGTCTCTTCCTTGGCTGAACATCTCTAACACCCAAACATTATATAATGCATTCAGGAGACCCTTAGAGATGCAATGGACAATATCATATCTGCAGATTCAAATCAAATTTAAATACTAGATGAATTCCAGTTGGTAATCTGATGATTTTTCTCTCTCTTATCAGACTTCGACTGATACTTTCCCACAGATTAGATTAAGACTTCTTTTATCCTGCCCTTGTCCTGTTGGATTTCGCCGGCGCTTTTATCATCTTTGACAATGATCTCGGTTGCAGTGACTATCAACTGTTGCCTTTGTTGTGCATTATGACAGCAGCTGTTCAATTTAATTTGACTGAATTCCATTGTGGGTTACCGTGGAGAGTTACTGTCATCTGTCAGTGTTTCCTTCTTTTATGTGGACGGTGCCAATTCTTCGGAATCAATTCACGTGCTGAGTTATTCACACAACTGTTTGACAAATCAGTTCACTTGAATAAAAAAATGAACACCATAATGTTGATGATTATTCGATAACTACTTCACTTGCTGTTGGATAGAAATAGCTGAAGGGACCAAAACTAACTGGTTATATGTTGTAGTATCTGTGACTTTGATAGGGAAAACGGGCCATTGAAACAGAAATGCTGGAAAATGTTCTTGCTGAGATCACGATCTTATAAATGTTAAGTTCTTGTATCCCAGGACTGCAACGTAGTCTCGTGTTCTTTAAACTTGTTCCTCCATGTGCTATATTTACAAGACGAACGAACTTCTGTTATGAAGGTAACGATTTGAATTTACACGTCATTCTCAATGTTGTATCATCAGAAAGAGTGCGTAAATTTCGAACACGTGCTGCCAATTTTAGCGTCTCTTCTCGAAGGTAAGGGCTTATGCAAAATGGTAACGATTCAATTTGAGATTATTTGTCCATTTTCTTCGCCAAGGTCACGATTGTATCACGATATGCATCTGATGTGTTTGGTTATGCCTATTTTTATGTGGTGTCAGTTGGGTATTTACACTCTATGAATTTGACCGTACAATATCTGCACCTTCAGAGGGTTATAGATGTGCTATAAAAATGTTAAAATTGCGTACATTTGGTTTGCATGTTCAGTTTGAAAGTGTAATTTTTTTACTCTGTTGAGTCTGTGATCTATTTCTGTGTTTGAAATAATACTTTGCAGGTTAAATTAATGCATTTTAGAAATGTTTTCCGATGGATGCATTGCATTCAAAGCATTTTTCAGGATAGGATCTCAACAAGTGTTTGTCCACATGCCATGTGGTGGGGTAGGAGCACAAAGCAGTCCCTGTTACCCCCAACAGGCAGTCAAGGGTGTGGAGTTGTTGTGACATCATGTTGCTTGCTAGCCTTAGTACATGATGATTATGTTTACCGACCCTTTCCTTCAAAGCTATGCTTAGTTATGACCATGACCTTCTTGCAAATGATTGATTGTAGGAGATTGTTGCATAAACCAGACATCCAGATTTAATTTCTCCTCTTAACTTCATGTCAATATATCACACAATCCTATTGTTATTTTTTCATTCACAAAGACAACATTCTAACCAGTTTTTAATGTATTCTTTCTGACAGTAGCCTTTGAAGCTATGGTTATTGGGTGGATGAGCCTTTAGGGTAATATGTAAACATGACAAGTGTTTTCCCTCACTTAGCCTATGGGATTACAACCTGTGACATGAGCTTCTTGTCATTTCTTGACCTCTATTTTGCCACCAGTTCTGTTCGTTCATGGAGCACCCCTGTGGAGCTTTTAGATGGGCATTATGATATGCACACATTGTGATATTTAGTAGCCATTGATTCTTTGCAAGTTGTATGACTTGATAACAGATTCTTTGCTTGTATGATTTGCTGAAATGTGCAAGATCATTTAGTGATTCTAATTAGCAATCGCCTGAGATGTGCTGCTGAAGTTCTTCTGTCTAGATCAGTTATCAATGCCTTTGTTAGTCCAATTTTAGTCATTACTTCATCTATATATTGACCTGCATGTATCATTTTCAAATCAATCGTGCGATTGGACGATGCGTGCATGCAGGTCATCTTCCGGCTTGACTGCACATTGTCGTCTCTGTCTCAGTTGAGCACTATTTGATGTTGGTGCGTTTTGAGTTGTGGAAAAAGGTCTTTAAATTGCTACATTTTGCCCTCCTTCCAAAGTTCAGTCAGAAGTGCGCTTGACCATAAGGACAGAGTTCTATAGTGCAGAGCAATTGCGATTGAATGACTTGCTCAAGGTTCCTACACAGTGACTCACTCACTCTGTCCACGCTTGAACCCATGCTCTTCGTGGACAGGCTGGTCGCTCTAACCATTTGGCTGTCATGCCGCATTTTGCATTTGTAGCTGGGGCACATCTGACAGCTGCCATTTTGTTGACTAGATGTAAATTTTGGGTTATATTTCCTCTGTTATGGTGAAGTGGGCTTCCCATTATGAGAATGGCTATTATATTTATTCTTGCTGTGCTATTTCACATAATTATAGGTGTCTTACTGTCCTTGAATTTTGGATTTACCTCACTAATGACGAGAATAAGGTTGCAGCATTAATAATAATAGTTATAACAATGATAAAAATTAGGTGACTGAATGAGAATGTACAAGAGAAGGACTGTGAAGTTGATGCATGAAATCGGTTTGAAACAGTCCTGTGTATTTTTTCACATAGACGACTAATATGTGACTTCAATGATTCCTTGTTAAACTTCAGTCATCACAATTTCTTGATCGTAAAAGCTAATTTATGTTTTACTTCAGCTTGCAATGTTGATAAAATATTTGTGCAGAGACAGACATATTAAGAGTTTATTACTTGTTTACTATTTGTGAATAAAGCATGTGGTTTTCATGAACTTGACGGTATTCAGAACTTGCATCACAATCCATTGCAATATTAAATGAGTTTAGGGATTCCTTCAACTTTGGTCAGCTTCACCTTGTCTCTTACAAGGTCAAGTATTAGTAACTGGTCTGACCTTAGCTCAACTTAAACTTATTATTATTATTTATTGTTATTATTAAGCAGACAACTTTTATATAGCTATATGAAGTAGAAAATGTGGTATAACAGTGCCTAATAAAGAAGTGGATGTAAATTTAAGTAAGATGTTTCCTATCTTAAGCCAGTTGCTCAGAACAGGGCTACTCAACTACTTATGTGATGCGAACTGGCAAAACCAGGCTTATGTTGCACGATAGCATTTTGAGATTATGGTCGATTTTAGTGAACTGGGGGTCATAGGTCGATTTCTACCTTTTTTGCATTTTCAATAGTGCACTGTATTAGCAAATTATTCACCAAGTATCAAAGCTAAAATCCGTCTGGAAATATTTTTATTTGTGAATGTTGTATCTTTTCAAAGTGTTAAAATCGGACTTTTTAGTGCATTTTCAAATCATTGGAGTCGATTATGTAACCTTCACCCATATTGAACTTGGTATCCTCTGAAGGCTGAGACTGTGGGCTAACAAATGGCAGTCACATAAATTATGCTAATTATTTTCAGCCCATGATAACAAGCAGAATCTAGAGGCAGCCTTAGTAAACAAACTGCAATATTGCAGTTTCGGACACTGAAATATTCATAACTCGGTCAAATATGAAGATATTTGATCTGAATAGGGCTTGTTTTAAAGGAAACTTCTACTGTTTAGCATGTTATCAAAATGTCATTTTCGACTTTTTATGACATAAGCCTGGTTTTGCCAGATCGCATCAAATGTATTGGCTGCACGTGCTGGGTGAGCTCTTCTGTTGCACAACTTCTTTAGTTCGCACTGGAAATAATGGCATTTGCTGCTGATGCTGCGATGCTGTGACTCGGCAAATTGGATTTTGTATCTTTCACGTTTCTTTTGTGATAATGGTTCTTCAGACTGAAGTTGATGCCAATCAGAGTGTAATTCTGAGTAGGTGGAATGCCTCTCCATTCTCCACTCAACTCAACTATTGATGTGAGCGCGTCCTCAGACAGTCTTTCAGCGAAATCCTTTGTGTATAGTTAACGACTTTTTTAGTAAATCAACCAGCGGCCTTGTTTCTTGGTTGTCCGAGTTTTTGTCTCCGTCAATCCTATGGCGCTGTGACGCTTTAGGTCTTGTACCTGGTACTCTTTATGTGTCGGTGTGTATTTGTGTGTGTGTGTACAAATTTGAGTGTGTGTACAATTTGTGTGTGTACAATTTGTGTGTGTATATATTTGGGTGTGTGTAAAATTGTGTGTGTGTACATATTTGTATATGTACGTATTTGTGTGTATGTATTTGCTGCATACCTGCTTGACTGAGCATGGTTGAAGCCTGGCAAATAGTACTTGCTTTGTCTGTCTTAACCCCTTTCGTGTGCGGAACGTAATATTACGTTTGCGCCAAACCGGCCGTCATTGTGGGGAACGTAATATTACGTTTTCATTAGCCTTTGACTTCCGCGCACTGTGATGGCCGTAATATTACGTTCTAACATCGTTTTTGCGTTTTGATTCGGTAGATGACAGCAGTGGTTAGTAAAATTTCGACAAACAACAGCAGCTTTTGGTATATTTACTCTTCAACATCGTCGGACACACTTCCGAATTTTGTTGTGGACTTCGGGCGAATATCTATTCATATTACTGTTTTATTACACAACAATCTGACTTTTTTTAGTGACAGTTATGTCTAATACGAAGATTTTGAATAAAAAAGAAAGCTCAGCGCCGCTGAACTAGCTGCTGCTTTGCAACATATTACAAATTCTGACGAGGAAGATCTTATAGATTCTGATGATGACGAAAGTTCCGAAGATGAGTTAGAAGGTGACGATGAAGACAGTGACAACACTGTTGATTACGATGTGGGTGTGGATGTTGACGAACAAGATCATGACTGAATAACTGGACGGACACTAATTCGGGTGATAAAGGTGCTTCTGGCACTAATTCTCTATCAAGGTATAGTCCAGAAACCGGAAAGTGCAATGCATTGGAGTACCAAACCTGGGAGAAATAATTCCACAAGGATGGCGGGTTTAGAAAAATTTAATTCCACACGAAAGGGGTTAATGTATATTTGTGTCTTTGACGTGTTCTTAACTTTGTGGTCTGTGCCGCATTTCAGTCGTTCTTTCATGTATGTCTGTTGCTGCCCATTCATGTTCCAGCGAAGGTGCTTTCTGCCGAGTTGCTGTTTACATTTGATTCTGTCGCTGAAACGAAATCTCACCTCAAACTAGAAAATCACTAAAAAACGGCTGATGTTGACAAACTTTCTTTATTATGACCACCTCTCGATCAAAATTTGATGCATTCAGTTTTATTACTGTTATAATATGTAACTTTCCTATTATAATTATTAAGGATATCATTATTTCTTTTGGGCTTAGATCAAAGCAGAAATGATTGCTCACAGTGGCGGCACTAGCTATACAATTTAAGCAGGTCATGTAAGCTGTTCGGCAGGTCGAAGAAATTAAATGTAAAGATATTAAAAATTCTGAAGAATTTTTGGCAGGTCATACGGCAGGTCAAGAGCAGGATGGGTAGGCGTGACCTTTGGTAGTGATTGCTCATGATATTGGCCGTTATCTTTATTATTAGCAACATTGTTTTAGCATTATTATTGCGGATAACTTTATTATATTATTACAGCCGTATTACTATTAAATATCAGTACTGTCATGATTAAATCCAGGCGAGTATAATATCCCTGAACTAATGGCAATGGGAGAGACTTGCATATCCTTTCAGCTTTATACCAATGAGCTATGGAGTTCTTTAGTCGAGCTGGTGTATCAGGCTATAAATGCTTTGATTTGTTCGTTACTTAACCACCTGTTGCATTCTGCCAGTGCCAGTCCCAAGTCTGGATAAAGGAGAAGGGTGACACTAATCATCTTTGATATGGCTGTGTTGTTAAACAGCAAGAAGCCAGGTTACTTGAGTACTCTGTTTTGGAAGCGCACATGGCTTAACTCTGGAAACCTATTGGAGCATGGTCATAGCTGCCCCCACCCACTCTACAGATGCCCTGAAGAATTCATTTATTATTCTATTTGAATGAAAGTGCCTGTACTTGATGGTAGTGGCCTTGCATTATTCTTGGTCTACATTGAGAGTCTATTTCTCTGTGTCCACTGTGGGTGAGGGCCGATGAGCTGAGCAGAGCCTTTGGAATAGTGGTTCCCATCGAAAATGTCGCAAAGAAAATGTCGCGGACAAAATGTCGCGGATAAAAATGTAGCTGATGCATAATGTCGCGAATTATAATGTCGCGCGCACAATACCGCGATTTTCAATACCCGGTACCGCGCACCTTCAATACCGCGCACGATCGTTACCGCGTTTGTTTGCGAATTTGCTCAATTTCCGTATTTTATCGTACGAGGGTGCACATGTTCGGTTCATCAAGCTTCTATTTCTCGCTCGTTATTCTCGTCAATCCAGCTTCTATTTCATATATAAAAATACTCTCATCCAGCTTCCATTTCTCATGCTTTATTGTCGTCAATCCAGCTTCTATTTCAGACCTATAAATACCTTCATCCAGCTTTTATTTCTCATGTCTTATTTTCGTCAATTCGATTGTGACGCATTGAGAAATGGAAGCTGGATGAAAGTTTTTTTACAGGTTGAATAGAGGTTGGATTGATGAAGGAACGCAAGAGAAATGGAATCTGGATGATGGTTTTTTTACAGGTGAAATTGAAGCTCGAATGACGAAAATAAAGCATGAGAAATAAGAGCTGGATGAAGGTATTTCTATGTCTGAAATAGAAGCTGGATTGACGAAAATAACGAGCGAGAAATAGAAGCTTGTTAGTGTTATACGGTCATACGGTCAAAATGTCGCGGGGAAAATGTCGCGACATTTTCGCGACATTTTGTAAGGCGACATTATTATATCAACGACATTTTTATCCGCGACATTTTGACGGCGACATTTTCTTCGCGACATTTTCGATGGATACCTGGAATAGTATGCAGTATTGTATTGTATGTGACCATTTATAAAGCGCTTCTCTCAGCAAAAGCTTTTCAGAAGCACTCCCAGTGCGATCGAACCTAAAAGAAAAAGCAGGATTTCAGGCAAGAGAAGCTGAGGAAAGTCTATCAGAGGAAAAGGTGGAGGAAACTGATGGAAGTCCATTCCATGGAGAGGGACATATGTAGGAAAAGCATCTGGATTGAGCCATGGCAGTCCAGACTTGGGAAACAAAGAAGTTAAGCCAATCAGAAGATCTAAGAAGATGCAGTGAAGTGGCAGAGAGGGGAACGAAGCATGAGATCACAAGGATACGTATTAAGAACCAATTGAGACTTAAGAACCAAACCAAGAACTTTGAATTGTATACAGTGAACTTGTTCAGTCATGAATGTAGAGATGTGGGGAAATCGCGGAAGATGGGATTGGCTATCAGACGAGTTCTTCCGTCGTATTTCCTCCTTCCAGAATTCCAGAGCGTCACTTGCTTTTCTGCTCTATCTTCATCCATACTGCAACTGTACGCTACTTTTCTTTTTCAAATATTGACATGACACGGAAATGTGTTGATTGTAGCTGCTTCCCTACTAGAATAATGTTAGTTTAGTTCGGTTTAGATGTGGATTTATACTCGAAGTAAAGATCCTCTCAAAGTGCTGTGATTGCTGATTGCAGGTTTTGTATTCATCCCACGGCTACCAAGTTATTTATAATTTTTTTGAAGTCGTGTTACTCTCAGCGGCCATTACGAATCCAGAGTGGCAAAATCGTATAGCAATGAAATCTTTTGGAGTAAATTCTACTACCATTATTTTATGCCATCATATAGCTGTGAATATATTTCAGTGGCTGTTTTGACGCCATGTTGTAAGAAATTATCAGAAATTCTGTGTGTCTGCCTTTGAATTGTCCATTCATAAAGTACAGTGTTTGTAATTCATCCCTCTGGTTTAGCTACCTTGTTTAACTGATATTGAGGACTTGTTTGTTGCTGACGTATGCTTAGCTGGCTATGGGATGTGTAACATATTGTCCATTGCCGTTTCATTGACTGCACGGTCAACTTTGCTTTAGCCAATCCTCAACTTCCTACAACACAAGCTGATGAACAACTGTTGTAGCATCTCTGGTCCAAAGTATTCTGTGCATCATACCACCAAACCAAAACCCAGGTTGATTAGGAGACTGACTGAACAATGCCTGTAGTAGTGTGGATGTTGTTGCATTGTATATGTGAATTTATAAAACACCTCTTGCTGTGCAGGCTGTTTGGAGTGCCATTGAGAGTGCTTAGAAGACAATTCACTTGTGTGCATACATGAATAGATGAAAGGTATAGCGTTCATGTTATATTTTATGTGTTACAATGAATGGTTGACAAATCTCTCAAACCTTAGCAAAGGAAGGCTGTCAGGCTCAGAGATATTGATAACTGTAATCTGCAATTTCTTCCACACTCGGAAAGTCTAGGGAACTAGCGTGTAGTCTTTGGAATCAGTGTATTTACCAGTGAAAGACATTTGCAGTTGGTGATCGGCATGCTACAAGTATTCATCACATCTATTTTGTCATCTTCGACAAGTTTAACATCAGCATTACTGGTACTAGTGTTTACGCAACAGCCATTGGTATTGGTGCAGTACTACTATGTCATGACATTGTTATTGGCATTATCCGTATTTACTCCATTTCATTTCGTGATCTGGGCATTACACTGACTATCAGTAACTGTTATATCTCCTGAGCATACCTTTATCTTCTGTGTTCACTTAGCACCATCTGTCACTCCCTCTTAACTCTTGCTGTCCACACGCTCATCCATGCACTGATTTGTGCTAGGGTTGACTTGCAGCTCCATCTTCACTGAACTTTCCAAGTCTTGATTCAATAGGCCTACTTAATCCTCCTGCCCGCCTTATTACCGGTTTCCCAAAGTTTGCTCGCATAATTATCTGCCTTCGTTCGGATAACTCTCCACTGGCTTCCTGCACCTCAGTGCATTCAGTTCAGAATTCTAACACTTGTGCACAGCTCTATTGTCGGTGTAGCTTCTTCATACCTTCAGACGTTTTGTGCCTTCGTTTCTCCAACTTCCCCTGTTTCGGAAAGTGACAGAGGACTATCTCATTTGTTAGTGACAACACTAACTTGGGTCAAGAGAGGGCGCTCCGAATCTTGTATGACACTTTCTAAAATGTCAAATTGAAATTAAAATTCATCACTATGTAGCTAGTTGTGGCAGTCCAACTGGAATTTGAGCATCTGGCCAGGTGCATTATTGTATTGCCTCTCACTGAACCATCTTAGTTCTGGCTCAAGGTGCTGAATGAAAAATCAGTGGGTGAATGTTATTGATGTTTACCCTTACTGTGGAAATGAGTTTCACCCTTTTGACCAATGCTTTAGAGAGTGTCTTGAAGAATTCTTGTACGTCGGTTGCCTTGTGAGTTTCCGGTGCAATGCACTTCTTTCCGACTGTAGATAAGCATTTCATTGGTTGCTGTATTTATTTAGATCCTGTTGTCTGAGTTATGTTCAAGATTGAGGTTTTCCATCGTGCAGATAAAATGCAGTTTCAATAAATGCAGACTCATCCTTAACCCTTTGCCGACCAAAGTGTTGCAAGCCTATACCCTTGGTCGGTTAAGGGTTAAGCAGCTTTATCCTCTAAGCACGCTGAATATGATGAAATTCAAAAACTTAACTTCTAAGTGGAACATCTCGTCTTATCATTTCATTATTAATTATGTTCTGATTTGTATTCGTTTTCTGTACAAGTTAGAACTTTGAACTTTAAGGACATTTAACATAATTGTAAGTAGATTTGAAGACTTTGAGTTACTACCGTAGTAGGTCCCATCAGATAGGCCCACATGGACTTATTTCAGGTTTCGCAGACCTAGGCCATGTGTAAATTCTGTCATGGCCCAATTGAAATACAGGTATGGGCGTCATCCTTCTGAATGGCTTACTGCAACTGACCTGATAAGTTTTCATGTTTACATTGACCATTGGTGATTTTCTTGTATCTGCGTATAGTGTTTCATGTTGACTGTGTTAAATACATTATATATACGAATGTGTATTGTACACTGTACACAGTGTACAGGTCTGGTGATATATTTGAAGGGATTTATTGAAATAAAAACCACAAGTTCAGCTCACTGATTAGTCTGATAAATGTACCTGGTCGAGTGCATTGAAAAAAAATTGTAACATAGCATCGTCTGTTGTCTCTGCTTCAAACATATGTTGATTATGTTATGTGTGGTAATTCACATGTGTCGAATCATGTGTGGTTATTCACATGTGTCGATTCATGTGTGGTTATTCACATGTGTTGAATCATGTGTGGTTATTCACACGTGTTGAATCATGTGTGGTTATTCACACGTGTTGAATCATGTGTGGTTATCACATGTGTTGAATCATGTGTGATTATTCACATGTGTTGATTCATGTGATTGACAAATTCTATGGAAACCTAATTGACCTTAATTTAGATGCATTGGAATCCCTCTTCTATTCTATTTCAAATCTTGAGGCATTCTAACTTTTTCTGGTATGTCACCTGATACCATTTTTATGACCTTTTTCAGTCATGAAGGTAGGTAAACAGTAAATTTAATCATTTTTACTTCATTTGCAAATGCACAATGGGACAGCAAATTGAACATCTCATTACACATAAGAGTAATCATACATAATATTTTAAATCATTGTCATATTTAGAAATGTACAGCATTCTGATTGCGAATCCCATAAGGTCAGAGTGCGGAATGACGTGGTTAAGATTGGGTACATAAGAGCATCTTGGTTCACAAACTATCGGACAATGTGGGCACTTACTCGAATTCAGTATTGCAACTTTTGAGCAAATATTGTTTAATACGATTTTCCTGGTCTTCTCTTTCTGCCATTGACCCATTTCTTTGACCTCTCACTATTGTGCTAATTTCTTTTTTCGTGCCCTTTATCTCGTTTTCACTTGTCCACCAAGAACATTAAATACAATTTTTTTAAAGAGTTGCTTATTTTCTGCATGCATATTGAAGGCTCTTCCCATATTTCAGCATTTGTCTTTGGCACCATCGTCATTCCTCTATGTATGGATGTCTGCATCACAGCGATATGGCAATGCCTTAAATTTGACCATCCTCAACTTGCATCATGGCTAACTATACCTATCTATCATGCCCTGAGGTGGTCGTGTACGCAGCTGACCCGACATCGGAACTGATACTTCAACGCAAAGCCACACTTCGCAATGTCTTCTGTCACGTACCGTTTTAATTAATATAGTTATTCTCCTTATTCAACAATCCGGTTGACAGACCGTCAGCTACGGGTCATCTCTCGGTCCCTATCAGAGGATTCTGCTGCTATTGTTCATGCTTTTGTCACCAGCCGCTTGGACTACTGTTGCTCTATTCTTGTTGGTTTGCCTCAATTATTGATATCCCGACTTGACCGTGTTCTGCGGTCCGCAGCCCGGCTAATTGGGCGAATCCCTAAATATGCATCTGTTTCATCATACATGCGTGATACTCTACACTGGCTCCCTATATCACAGCGCTTCGAGTACAGAATTGCTTCACTAGTTTGGCGTTGTCTCCTTGGCTGTGCTCCGACTTATCTTGTTGAGCTCTGCTGTCCAGTATCTGTTGTCCTGGCTCGCAGAGCCCTTCACTCTGCCTCTAGTGGGAAGCTTTTGGTCCCACGTGTTGAAACCTCAACCTGTCAGCGTCGTGCTTTCTTAGTTGTAGATCCATCTGTCTGGAATAGTCTCCCGTTGCAGGTGCGCCTTCTACCAAGGGTTGACTCATCAGTCTTCTACAACAGGGGTTCTCAACCTTTTTCGTCCCGCGACACACTTAAACTTGCCATCAAATTTGGCGACACACCATTCAATCGTCACATGTAAATATCGTAAAAATATAAAAAGTGTCAAAGTTAAACATGTCTATTTATTTCAAATTTGCTCTCAAACTTATTTATCCTTCTAACATGCTAAACTGTCGACATTTTTAATAAATGAAAATAATTATATTGAATTTCTTTCCAATTTGTATGATTCTAAAACTCTAAATTATTCTTCTGATCCCAATCAATAGTCGTGTGCTGTGAGATTTTAGTAGACTGATGCTATTTAGGATTATTTCATGTAATCACAGGCCTACTACGCGTTGTGTCAGTTTGGAAAAGAAACGAAGATAATTTTTATTATCATTATTAATTCGCGACACACCAATTCTTCGCGACACACCAGCGACACACCACTTTTACGCGACACACCGCCGGTCAAGTCGCGACACACCAGTGTGTCGCGACACACCGGTTGAGAACCCCTGTTCTACAAGCTCCTTAAAACTTTTTTGTTTCACCGTGGTTGGATTGGAAGCGATTCTGAGTGGATTTCTTGAAGAGGTGCTATATAAATTCTTGAAATGAATGAATGAATGAACCGGTTACAGCATACAATTATGCAGTTTAAACAATTCACAAGAACGGAGATCACAGAATACACTAATCTTAACTGTACCAACTGCGCAGACAGCCTGCAATACATGGCGCTAATAGCAGCCCACATAGCAAATCCGCCCAACGGGGATTCGACCTCGCTACCTCTCGCACTCTACGCCAGCGTGTTATCCACTACTCTATCGGGCTTCCCCTAGTGTGACTCCTCAGAAGTGTTCTTGACCTGAGATTACAAAACGAACGAGTATGGCATCGAGTAAAATCGTTTTCGAGAAATAAGAAAGGCCGCGAAGGTCAGGACAAGCATTTATAAGTTTTATACTGGTGGCATGATGGCATCTAGGTTTTTCAAGTTTTGCTCGCCACACAAACACAACAGAACGCGATCTATCACCAGCGCCACTGGCCGGTCTATGTCATAACGTCCATAAGCGGAGACTTGGTCGAGAGGGTGGGAGGGACGAACGAGCGGCCGAAGGACGATCGCCGAGGCCCGACATTTTGGACGGAAGGCTGAGTCGCCGACGACATTTTTCATTTTCATCAAACAAATTTTCTGACGACCTTTTTATTACTTCTGAAAACATAGGCCAAGGCCTACCATTTTTTCCCTGTCAAAATAACTGATGACCTTCTTTTAATTCATTTGGTCGAAATTTTCTCAAAACATACCATTTTCCCGACCAAAGTAGGCCTAGCTGATGACTTTTTTAGTTGTTTCATCGAAATATTGAAATCTACCATTATGAACTGTGCCATGGATACTGACGCTGTAAACCACTGTAAAATTTAGGCCTACCATGCTTTTATGATGAATATTTCTTAATTAATGGAGGTGGGACATAAGCATGGACGGTCCTCCCACCCCAAACATTGGGGTCCCCATCCCCCCCCAAATCTCCGCCCATGATAAAGGCGTATCCCCCCTGTGCTGTTCCTGTCCATTGCCGCATAATCGGCTGTGCAATCTGTCCAGTTGCTTGTCCAGCCTCCCTATTGACCATGGCTGGCCATTGCTATCAGGTATCCTCTGACCTGCGCTCCTCTGCTCATCAGTGTTGCCACTGAGATTTCAGAAATAGGCCTAAACCCAGAAACCCAGACGAAGGTAAAAAACCCAGATCTAGTGGAAAAACCCAGCTGTGGCATCACTGCTGCCCACCACGATGTGACCGGGAATTTCATACAGCAGTTCGTCAGTGACAGTCGGTCCGTCCTCGCATATTCTTTCCGCGTATTCATCAACTGGCGATGGTCATATTTAAACTGCTGTTAGTCCTATAAAAATTATACGTTCGCCCATCCATCCGTCTGCTAATTTCTCGCGCGTCCATCATCGCCGCTATGCCCAGCAGCTGCGGTCGGGTATGGCGCGCCGTTGCTTCGTCAATTAGTCTTCGCTTATCTCGTTTTTGCAGCGACACGGCTTTCGTTTTCGTCGCTTGCCAGTCGTTACTTGTCGCACCCCCTCCCCTTGACTACCATTTGCCCCGGTGTATCGATCGCCCCACTACCACCCCATAGGTTACCGGCACCCTTCGTGCTGCGCATACCGCGATGATAAACCCGGCCACTCACCTTGCTCCCATCCTTCTTTCTTCCCTCTTGAACAATTTATCTCCTGCCTCCCTCCACTTTTATCTAACCGCATTCTCTGTCTTCATACCTGCACCCGGTTGTGTCCCTCGCTTTCTATACCATCCCTCTCCTACTGATCCTACTGCCTTTATGCTCGCCTCAACTCTAGAGCCTATCCCGTCATCGATTCTTTATCGCTTCTGCATAGGCTTTTATTCCTCTGTCCTCATTCTCATCAATGGTCTCCTGTCACCATCTGCTGGTCAATATATGTCATTCTCTTCTGTTCTCTTTGTTTCTATGTGGATCTCCACCAGACTCACGCGAGAGAGAGACACACACATACACACAGACCAGGGTGAGAATTGCCGGGGGGGTTGGGGGGTTTCGACCCCCCCCAGTCTTTCTTACAGCCCCATGTTAATTATGTTTTTTACACCCCAATTCCAAGTGGATAATGGTCCAACCCCCCAGTTATTTTTCCACAATTCTCACACTGACACAGACAGACAGACAGAGAAATGGAGAGAGAGAGAGAGAGAGAGAGAGAGAGAGAGAGAGAGAGAGAAAGAGAGAGAGAGAGAGAATGAGAGAGAGAGAGAGAGAGAGAGAGAGAGAGAGAGAGAGAGAGAGAGAGAGAGAGAGAGAGAGAGAGAGAGAGAGAGAGAGAGAGAGAGAGAGAGAGAGAGAGAGAGAGAGAGAGAGAGAGAGAGAGAGAGAGAGAGAGAGAGAGAGAGAGAGAGAAAGAGAAAGAGAAAGAGAGAGAGAGAGAGGGGGGTACAGAGAGAGATTGCAGGTTCGACTGAGGCGATTGGGGTGAGGTGCAAAATGAGTTCCTGGTCAATATGATGCCAAGGTCTCGGACTGAGGTGGAGAAAGTAATAGTTGGGAAATTCGGTAGAGATGGCAATCAGGCGTTAAGCTTAGACAGCTGCTGCTGCCGGGATCCCAGCCACATGAATTTGGTCTTAGCAGGATTTAGACTGAGATGATTTGATGCCATCCATGCCTTCAGGGCAGTCAGTTCCTCATCCATAGCCTTTGAAGTTTGAAGCAGCATTTTGTTGAGAGGCCATGCATGTATGTAGGCTATGTACGCCTGAGTATCATCTGCATAAAGTTCTCCCAAAGCACGATGTTCCGTAAGAAGCAGGTCAAGACCACTGACCAGAAATAGAAATAACGTACGAAAGGGGACCAAGGACAGAACCCTGAGGAGGTAAACCTCGGGGACCCACAGAGATCTAGTAGAGCCATAGCCTATAGGCAACATTGCGAGTTCGCTGATGAAGAAAAAAGCCAATTAATCCACTGTAGAAATGTTTAAGACAGGCCAAACGTAACATGCAATGATGCAACTGTTTCTTAGGAAGGAAGTCATAATTTATGGTCTACAACTCTACAATAATTTCAAAAGCATCGCTGACGTCGAATAAGGCGAACTATGCCAGTAGCGACCTGTTAGTAGCGCCATCGATATCGGATAAGTGGTTGATGATAATAACTATTTCGACGCTTCAATGCGCTCTTCTGAACTTTGTATTTAAGAAGTGAATCTGATTATCAAACAACAGTTGTATAATTATTGTACAATGTGTAATACTGTGTATGCATGCATTCATATAGCCTATGTTCGTTTGAATGAATAAAAATGTATGCAAGACATAATATATACATTGTCTACAACTCTACATACATATGTACAATACACATACATAATTATGTACATAGTACATATGCATGCGTGTGTGTGTGTGTGTGTACGTGCGTGCGCGTGTGCGTGCGTGCGTGTGTGCGTGCGTGTGTGCGTGCGTGCGTGTGTGCGTGCGTGTGTGCGTGCGTGCGTGTGTGCGTGCGTGTGTTCGTGATGCAGTATATATATACATAATACATTGTAGGAACGGATCATCTGGCGAATGGATTATAGACTTGATTGATAGACTCTTCAGTCGTTTCCACGTCGTCGTCGTCGTCGTCGTCGTCTTCCCAGTTCCTCTCTCCAACTCAATTGCGAGAAATAATATCGGAAATATGAGCCAACGGAGAACGCACAACCACCACCACCACCAGCAGCAGCAGCAGCAGCGGTCTTCCCGACGGACGGACGGACGGACGGACGAAGGGTGGACTGGCGGGCGGGCGGGCGGGCGGGCGGGCGGGTGGTCCTGTCGACGGCCCGTCACATGAGGCGACCGAGGGACGACGACGACGCTGAGGGGGACGAGAAGTAGGGCTCCCCCCTTGGAGCCGCCCGCCGCCTCGCGTCTCCATTGATCGTCTGGAGGACCATATAATACGACGTCGCCCCTGTCGATCCGTCTCTTCGTCTGTGTGCGTCCGTCTCGATGTCCGTCTGCCGTATCGCCTGCCTTGTTTACTCAGTGCGTCGACGACTTTCGAGATCTTTCCACATCAATAGACCAACTGGAGTTTTCCGGCGAGGAAAACGTCAGATGTCGCAACCGTTATTGGAAAGAACCATATGCACTTCTTCAGTACGCGAGACGCGAGGGATAGATATATATATGTATATATATATATATATACAATTATATACATAGTGTATATATATATAATTATATATAATGTATATATATAATGTATATATAATGTATATATATAATGTATATATGTATGTATGAAGCAGGTTACATAGCCACATCTATTGGCTGATGCATGTATAAATATTACACATATACAAGATTGCTATTATACGCAGGAATCGAATATCCAATACGATATATAAGTACACAATAGGAACACGAAATGAATTGTACATACGATGATTAAGACTAATATGTAGGTCTACATTTATATTTATCGGACTCTATGCTTGCCTGCATGCATGCACGAATATGCAGGTATACAAGCATAACATTATACATTGATCTAATGCGTATATATATATACATACTTTTACGTGACTCATTGCTCCTCCTTTCAAACTATAGGCTATGCGTAAGTAGGGGTTTGAAAATCATTTTGCCAGATCGTGGTTCCTTGTCAGAGTTTCTTGCTACATGCGCTATATAAATCTACACACGTAGGCCTATGATTATATAATTATTATATACAATACAATACAACGCATATAGGCTACATAATGCTGTTATATAAGCATAAAAGCATGGTATATTGCCTCCACTTTGCTGCGAAGCTTTTTTACAAGTCTATTTTTATTCTACCCTTTGGAACTATTTTCTTTGGAAAGAATATCTTAGTTGTATTTCTAATTTTCAGTTTGACATGCATGGACAATGTTCACAGATCTGATGTCGACTCTTGGTCCGTAGGTTTATAGTCCATGGCGCAGGTTTAAATTTTCCCAAAGGATTTTTTATAACCACCGTTTAACGGATCTATGACAAATTATAGCAATTAGTGACATGCCGAAGTGAAACACGAAGCGAAAGGATAGGAGAAATTATTCCGAGTGATTGGAACAGCTGACGTTAATTCTGAGTATAATGAGAAATTTCACTGCAACTGCCAACTTCTATTCTGGACAGATGTGAGTGATGTGGAGCAAGTGTTTTGGATTAAGGTACTCTTAGAGAAAGAAACTGAAATGCATGGAGGAAGTTTGTTTCGAATCTACAGTATATATATATATATATATATATATATATATATATATATAAATCAGAACCAAACAGGCAACGCCGACTAATTCTGACCAAAACTGAAATTGTTTCTTTAGCCTGCTTTCTTAACTTCTAGATCTCAGCTCTCTTCAGTCTAACCCGCAAGTTATTTATAACTTTTATCAGGCCTGATGTGTGCACTATTTATCGAAACCGTGACAGTGGGTTAAGAGACTGAGGCGTAAGGTATAGTCCGAGACAGTTTGAGACAGTTCAAGGATCAAGACGCAGGCTTTCCGTATATTTCCACATGCAGTTGAGCAAGGCGCACTTCTATAAATAAACAATAAAAGCAACTCATGGCATATAAGCTATGTTATAGGCTATAACAGTGGTTCCCAACTTTTTTTGACTGTCGGGACACTTTTTTTAAGTTGGAGGACACGAGGGCCACTTTTTCTTAGTTGAAGGACATTAGGGGGGCACAATGTTAAAATTTAATTAACTAAAGGCGTATAAAATTGTTGTAATTGAATCAAAATAGAGTGTTTTATGCGATTTATTAACGTCCAATTTAAATAATTTGTAATAGAAAAGAATTATATATTCTATCATGTCAAATTGTCAATTTTTACATAGGCCTATATTTTTCTTAATGCATTGAGATGCTGCGGGATATTTTTGTAGGCCAGGCGGGCCCCTTTTGGCCCGCGGACAGTGCACGGGTTGGGAACCGCTGGGTTATAATATCCCATTTTCCAACTTGCCTTTAAATTGTAGTTCTTTAGCATACATGCTCAACAGAGTCCTTGCATGCTCATTAACTTTATATTCACCACTCGACATTTTTGTGGCGCAATATAAGTTAATACTAATAACAGTTCGCACGGGAAAGTGTACGACTACGCCTATAGTCCATAGCCGACATGGACATAACCTCCAACAGAACAAGTCTTTCGCCAGTTTCCAAAAAGTCGAGACAGTCACCTCGAGTCCGTGACCGAGGACGAAACAATTTTCCAGGGGCAAGAGCCTCCTCTTGGCACTTGCCTCTATGTGCGGGCGCCCAAGCAAGGATTGCACTTCGATTTGAAAAGCCCTGTTTCAACTGTTAATTGCCTCAAATGGTCCTACGTCCATTGGTTATCCATGGAGGTCTCAATACATTTCGGAGTCCACGGGTTATCCCGTCTATTATTACTACACGCGGACGGCTTAATATCTAATCGCTTCATTAGTTCCACCACATCAGTGACCACAATCAGAAGCGCTGCTCAAAGGTCGCAGGTTTACAGTCGAGGTATCGCATGCGTACACGCTGCAGACGGAGAGACCGTTAAAAGACCTAAGCCAATATACCGTGTACTTGACGCTGTGTTATCCTTACAACAGAGGACCAGTATTATCCTTCCAGCAGAGGACAAGCAGCGCATCTGATTTGTGGTGTTGTCCTGCTGTCCATCATTCCACGTAACATCCGCTCTTATCGACTTCTTGATGCTGTAGTGAGGTTGGAGTATCTGCGTCGTGAATACTAATGTTATGTCGTGAGAAATAAACTATTCCGCATTTGCTGATAAAAGTATCGAAGTCGACATAAGCCGTGGTCGCTGGATGGCTTACACAAAAGTGTCGTTTATTTATACTCCAGATTAATCATTTCTATATATACGAGTTTGAATAACATTCTTGGAATAGGCTTATAATACATAACGCAGTCAAGTACATGACGGCATACGCCTACTCTATTAATCTATTCAATTGAACATACCTTTGATTTGACATACTTGAATTTAATTTTAATTTAATTTAATTTAATTTTAATTTAGGGTGACGACTGCAAATAGAGTTGGGTTGGGATAACTAACTCCATGGTTGTCAGAAGCGAAGATTTAACGTTTTAGAAGTGAAGAGAGGTTGATGATTTCCGACAATAAGTTAATAACACAGCCTGTTCAATTGATACAATTGCCAGCCATGGTCTGGGATTCGAGGCAGTGATGTTACAAGCAACTGTGACGTCAAGTGTTCCTTTGCCTCAATGTATACGACCGCCCTGACCCCATCATGTCGGTGTTCACTTCTTGCAAAGCAAACGACGATAAGTATACTGATAGTGTCACACTGTCAGTGTGAAGATCTGACGTCAATGGAGAACGCTGAAAAATCGCCGAGACCAAGAAAATTGAAGTCGCTTATATGCTTCATACAAACGGCTGCATAGTGTCTACCACAGGTAGATTAAGAGATTGTAGTATTACTCCTCACGGTGGACCTCACCTCCTCCTTCTCCTCCTACTCTTCCTCCCCTCTCTCTCTCTCTTCTTTTCCCTCTCCTCCTCCTCCTTCTCCTCCTCCTACTCCCCCTTCTACTCCCCCTTCTGCTCCTACTTCTACTCCTACTTCTCTTCACACTCCTTCTCCTTCTCCTCCCCTACTCTTCCTCCTCTCTTCTCCTTCTCCTCCTTCTCCTCCTCCTACTCCTCCTCCTACTCCTTCTACTCCTACTTCTCCTCCTACTTCTCTTCACACTCCTTCTCCTTCTCCTCCCCTACTCTTCCTCCTCTCTTCTCCTTCTCCTCCTTCTCCTCCTCCTACTCCTCCTCCTACTTCTTCTACTACTCATTCTACTCCTACTTCTCCTCCTACTTCTCCTGCTCAATGCTCACACTACTCTTCCTCCTCCTCTTCCTCCTCCCTCCTCCTCTTCATTTCCTCCTCCTCTTCGTCCTCCTCTTCCTCCTCCTCTCCTCCTCCTTTTCTTCATGCACAATGTCTCCACTTTATACGTGTCATACAACCCATTTCAAACCACAATGCAGTTCAAGATGTCACGTCTGACAAGCGTTTTAGCTAATTATCACAATCAGATGTTTGAAGGACTGTGCAGCAATGACGCAGACACCAAACAGACAGAAGAGCCATCTGCTGTTGATTTGCCCAAACCTCATCTCGTTTATTCAACGACCGTATACATAATTTTTTACCTGAAGATATACAAACCAATAGAGAGGCACAATTATCGGCCACCGTTTCCATATTAGCAGCAGACCATTTGCCAGAAGTAGCCACTACAGTTACCGATTTGTCACAAGACATTGTCTGGTTGTCTGTTTGTATACATGTGTGCCTATGAAAGGGCATTTCGTACCAATTATTTCCACTTGTGAAACGAGTTATCCGCGATAAACAGCCATCGGAATCTGCACCTACTCCGTGTGATTTGTTTAGAGCCGACCGACGTCATTTCCTAAATGCATGTGCTCCTTGCAGCAGTCCAAGCGGCGGCGGCGGCGGCGGCGGCGGCGGCCTGCTCCATCCTTCGACTTACTTACTTACTTACTCACCAACGAAAGCATTTTCGCGCCTTTCGCTGCGATTGTTCTTCGGCGTCTGGCACTTGGCTCATCCGGAGCCTCGTTTGAAGGACCAGTTGTTAGTTGCGGCGCCGCCAAACCGGAGCCTTCCGCGCAATCACGATGGGCGCGTGGCATTTCGAGTGCCACAGCTGCACGGCCAATCAGCCACACTCTCTCCCTCTCTATCGGCAAGTGTGTGGCGGCGGTGGCGGCGGCGGCAGCTTTCCCTTCTTAATCCTTGCTTCGTCCGCAGTAGATCATGGTTAGACGCAATCTCACGCAAACCAACCCCCACCCACCACTCACTGCCTTGCAATAAACAAACCTTTCTCACCCGCTACATACACGAACCACCTGGGACCGATTATAATAATATTACGCCCGCATCCGCTAGGTGGGGCTGGCTGCACACGTCGTCCGTCGCTGCGCGGTGTGGCGCTGCAGTCGCATTGATGACGGCATGCATCCTTAAGATCCGTCGTCTTCTGTCTTCTGTCGTCTGCTGTTGGCTGTCGAGGTTCACGCTAAGAAAGTCTGGCGTCGACCTCGGACTTTCCGTTCAGCGTTTTTTGGAACAGTATTAGAATAAGAGGAGAATAACAGTTTGCAGATGAAAAACAGTTAGAACCACCCACCTATAAATAGACATAGCAGAAAAAGACTATAAGCCTATTATAGGCTACTGACGCAAGGTAAAGGCTGCAGGCCTTCATCCTCTAACACACACACACACGCACACGCACACGCACACGCACACACACACGCACACACACACACACACCCATATATATATATATATAAATCGCATAATATAGGCTATCACAGTTATATATAATATATATCTTACATATCTCAAAATAAACGCCATAAGCCTACTGTATATAGACATTTTAAAAAAACGTCTACTTTACCTGTAAGCATTAGTTATCGAAGGATATAGTGGTTGCAGGCTTAGTTTAGGCAATCTAGCGTGTTATACATACACTCTTGGATCATAAGAAGTCGAAGTAGGCGAATGAGGAAGAGGAGTAGGAGGAGGATTAGGAGGAGGAGGATTAGGAGTAGGAGTAGGATTAGGAGTAGGAGGAGGATTAGGAGTAGGAGGAGGAGAGGCCCCTCTGCCAGCTGTTCGTCCGTCGAACAGCTGGACCGCGTTGCCTTTGAACGGCGGGCAATGCTCCGAGCATCGCAGGCGTGAATTATGATCGTCGAAAATTCCCGATCTCGGTGGGACTGTCTGCTGTGCGCCAGATAGCACACCCAACTCCTCCTTCACATCCCCTCCTCCTCTTTATCCTCATCCTCCCTCTCTTCATCCTCCATCTCGTCGTTCGTTCCAACATCCGATGCTGCCAGTCGCTGCATGTGCGCCGCCACCGCGTGTAGAGCCGAGCCTGGTCGTCGCATACGGCGCCCACAGAGCATCGGCCTCCTGCCTCCTCCTCATCCTTCCTCCTCATCCTCGCCGGATACCTTGCAACTCGTGTGCTGGCTATAGAGCGAGAGTCGTTGAGTCTTCGATGAATCGTCGTCGTCGTCCTATTGCATCTGTTGTGTCTTCTTCTTCTTGTTATTGGCCTCGTCGCTTCGTCGTTGGTGGCGCTGGTGGTGGTAGTGGTGGAGGTGGTAGTGGTGGAGGTGGTAGTGGTAGTGGTGGTGGATCACATGACGACTACGACGGCGCAGGTCTTTCACTTGGCGAACTAAGTCACCAGATGTCGCGACGATCGAAGGGAGAAATTCTTCTCTGGCAAATCGTCCGTATACATAATTCGCTTCGAATAATAAACAGAACAAGATGAACGATGATTTAAAACGGGCAGAAACAGCGCAGGACTAAAATTATAGACTACACCAGAGATGACTGAACAATCTTTTACTAATCCAAGCTTCAGAAGTCCAGAGGAAAATTGGAACTCGAAGAAATTGCTTTATACAACATCAGTAGTTGTAGGAAAGAATGCGATATTTAGCGTATACTTATAAGACTGAATAGATTCTACTATCCATGGAAGAGAGACGATAGGTCGCAAGCAGTCGGCGAAAAATCGCATCTGTGACTGTGACAGCCGTCTAAACATCACAGAATAGGACTATGGACATAGCGGATTCTGGACGCTGGACTTCCGTATATATAAGGAAGGACTTGTGTCCTCTGAGGAAAAGTGAATTTCTATTACGACAACTAAATCTGCACTGGTTCATTGCGCATGCACTTGTGCATGATGCACTTGTGGACACACTCTAGCCAGAGACTTCAGCACTATTACAGCTGAGTGGCATCTGCGTATGAACCCCGTCATTTAGGGCGTTCTACTTATCGTCGTCATCACCAGCAGCAGAAGAGGCAGAAGAATCAGCTACAGCAGCAGCTGCTGTAGCAGCCGTGTTAGCATACATACATAGAGACAGTGCGGCGGAGGTTCTTGGGTGCGCGGTGGGTAGCGCGTGGGGGCGCCCGTCAGCCGACCCCGATCGAATAGGAGACTACGGAGGCGGCAGCTGTTATGCATATGTTTGATTTTGACAGGTTTTTGCTACACTATCTGAGCGTACGCTTTCGATTATAGACTTTGCGTGCGAGAGTTTGAGTCGCGGCCGGTTTTAGTTGGTTGTCAGACTCATTGTGTGTGTGTGTGTGTGTTGCTGCGAGTGTGTGCGTGTGCGCTCCTCATCTGCTGGCTTTTCTTTCTAATTATCTGCATCAGCATCAGCATCAGCATCAGCAGCAGCCTGCGAAGTCGCATCCGGAGAGTATTAGTTAGCATCATAGTCGCCGCCTGTTCTGCTGGCTGGCTCGGTGTAGTATGCGGGAACGACTTTACAGATGAATCCAGTAAAGCTACTGAAACCTGGAACGCGTCTCATCTGCCTCAGGGATCTATCGAGTAAGTACACAATAATTATTATTATTATTATTATACTTCACACCATCATTCATTGGCTTTTGATGGTTTTTAATTTATTTATTACAGAATGGCTGAATGTCTAACTAAAATGTGATAGTAACTGACTGACTTAACGACTGACTGACTTATTAAGGACTGCCACTATCAGAGTGAGTGATTGAGTGAGTGAGTGATTGCTTAACCGAGTTAACGAATAATTGAGCCAATAAGCTTATGTCAGATTGATTGACTGATTGACTGACTGATTTATTGACTGACTGACTGACTGACTGACTGACTGACTGACTGACTGACTGACTGACTGACTGACTGACTGACTGACTGACTGAGTGACTGACTGACTGACCTATTGAGTGACTTGATTGGCTGTATTTTCACTGATGAATACCCAATTACTTAGAAACAGTTGAGTGATCACTGACCGATTATACCTAGTTAACAAAACAAGAAATCTTATATTTGCTTTGTAATGCATGTAGTATTAAAATTTAATATTTATATTAATATTATTTGCTGAACAATAACTTCTGTAGCGCCGGAATGCAATTTCCAGGCTATGAACCAATATCGCATCTAACCCACGTTCAATTATAAACTCCGATCAACAATTCACCATCCGAAAGGTCAGTCAGTCATCGGTCACAAAATGTTCACTGGTCTACAGGATATTTATAAATAGACCCTAGTATATACATATATAAATTGCAAATGGTCTATTTATAGGGCATATATATATTATACATGTGTACATAGCCGCCCTCACAGGGTTTCAAGTCCTCCTCCTTATCCTGCTTATCACTTCTTCTTATGTACCTGCAGATGCTTACACGCTGCCGCTTCACTCATTATCTCGGATACGGAGAGATCGCTAATAGCTCCGAGTCGGATATCTAGCTGCACGTCTATCATGGGATACGATACATAGCCTGAGTTGTCTCAATCACTCTAGCTCCCTCGTCCAATGTCTCTCCATATCTCTCTCATGTCCCTCTGTGTCTGGCTATCTATATGTGTGCGTGTCTCTATATCTGTCTGTCTGTCTGACTCTGACTGTCTGTCTGTCTGTCTGTCTGTCTGTCTGTTTTGACTCTGCATGCTTTAATGCGGGGCAGAGTTTGGCTTGAATTATTGTGATGGAATGCCACCTACATAATGCTAAGCTTCTACGGCTAAATCTAAGCACTGTTGATTAATTCCATATTAAAAATGCCAATAGACCTGACACATTGATATCTACCAACACACGCATGCTGTATATCCGAGGAAGCAATATAAACAGCTCTGCTACATTACAATTTACAATGTAATACGCAATATGCAATACGCTGCAGAACAGTGCAAGCTGTATATAGGCCTAAAACAGTGAACATCTAGTCCAGCCTAACATCTCTGCCTTCGATTCCATAATTTATTATACCTCACTATAGTCTGCTGACTGACCTTTTTCACAACCCCTCAAGTCTCAACTCTTTCTCCTTCAGTCTGATCTCCTTCTTTCTATCGCAGTATACTCGCTATGCCAACCAAAGACTCCTATAATTATATCCAGAGGTTCTTGGCTAAACTCAGGTCATATCACCATCTGAGCAGCTCCCCTTTCTACTCCATTTCTCTGTGACGTCTCGATTTCTGTGCATTTTCCATCAACCTGTATTCACTCATTAGAAGTAGAATCAGTAGACGACGAAGAATCAGTTCATACAATTCCATCGCTCCACCCTTCAGACTTGGACTCAAACCCCGCTATGTCTGGTGTGGCAGGCTAATTATGGCGCCTGCAATCAGCCACTGCTGCGCTCGTTTTCCAGGCACTGCAGGCATATGCTGCGGTCCTTGTGCAAACAGCAGATGCCGAATAATCAAGTGGATGGATGGCTTCCCATCCCCCCGGCCCCTCCCCACCCCACCCGGCCCTCGCCGGGATTCGCGGCCGTTTAGATAACATTGAGACACATTCCAAGGAACTTGTCTGACACTGACGCCATCAAGTCTCCGTTCGTTGCCTCGTTGCTATGGCGGAGTTGTTATTGACGCCGTCGATGACGTCATTGGCGTCATGATGTCTGCGTCGGTTGCCTTAGGTGTCAAGATGACGTTGTTGTCGTCATGACGTCGAATGTATGTGTATCATAATAATAATAATAATTATTATTATTATAATGATTATAATAATAATAATTTTTATTATATTATATTATGTTATGTTATTTTATATTAATACTATTATTATTATTATCAATAAAACAGTTAATAAAAGTGATAATTACTCTGTGGTAATGAATTATAATTAATATATATATATATATATATATGATTATATTGAACCATTATTTATGGTTTAAGGTTTTCGTGCAATTATAAGTTTTGAGGAGAAAAAGATGTGAAAAGAAGACTGCATGAAAAGAGAGAGAGGATGATGAAGAAAACAGACACACAAACAGACAGACGGACGGACAGACACACAGGCACACAGACACACAGACAGGTGAGAGATAGAAGTGTTCGGAGACGATTATGGAGTCGGAGGATATCTTTCATAAGGAATACAAAATGTATCCCTGGCACCAGGTACGAATTGGACAGATGCAGGCACAGAAGGAGGAGGAAGAGGAGGAGAAGGAGGAGGAGGGAGAAGAAGAAAAGTGAATTGAAGAATCGCAGAGATGCAAAGAGTAAAATAGAAAGAAATAACAAGAGTCAGAAAGGAGCCACGCAGACCGAATGAGAGAGAGGACAGACAGACAGACAGACAGACAGACAGACAGACAGACAGACAGACAGACAGACAGACAGACAGACAGACAGACACACAGACAGACAGACAGACAGACAGACGGACAGACACACAGACAGACACACAGACAGACAGGTAGTAAAAAAAGATCACAGAGGGTGATACGTGTGACAGAATTACGGAGAGTATGAGATGTATGTAGAGGTATACAATATACATAGATGGATAAATAAATAGGCAGACAGACAGACAGACAGACATGACAGGTGGATGAATGGGATGGATGGATGAGGAGAGAGACACAGCGACAAAGACACAGGCAGAGAGACACACACAGAGTGACAGCAAGAGAGACTCAATCGGTCGGTGGTTGTGGCAGCTGCAAGATTCTCTTGTGGTGCCTGTAATAATGAGCCATGATTTGACTGGAATCATCTTCGCCGACCGTCTGCTCGCATTCAAGAATATATATATATATATATATTATATATGTATATATATATATTATATATGTATTATGCATATATATATATACAGCCACACGTATTTACTTACAATATCACATATATACTTGACTACACATATTATATATATACATATAAATATATATATTATGCGTTTGTATGTATATTATATATATATACACATCAGCGTGAATGCATTTGCGTGTGTATCTGCTATATATAGACTCGGACATCGCTGATAATCGGGGCGCCGCGTAATATCACGATAATTAAAACCACAATTCGCATCTGCGTTAGAATAATAAAGTTTCACAGTG
>OX457036.1:82039004-82076504 GCA_949752735.1 Lumbricus terrestris
CATGGAGACGTATAGCATAGGCCAAAGTGTTTACGCCAGCAGCAGTGTACATGATGTACACTATACATGTACCATCGTGTATACATGTGTGTGTTTGTATGGATGTGATTGCGTGCACGTTGTTCAGTCATGCTGTTCTAACGATGCACACATGTGTGTATGTGCGTGCGTGCGTGTGGACGTGTGTGCAGCTGATGGGCCTTTGAAAAGAGCAGAGCAGGTGTTTCCACTTCAGATCGAACATTGAGACCAGGTGGGAAGCTTAATCGCAAAAGCACGCAATGCAGATGTGATCTCTCTCTCTCCCTCTCTTTCCCTCTCTCTCCATCTCTCTCCTTTTCTCCCTCTCTCCCTCTTTCCTTCTCTCTCACTCTCTATCTCACTCTCTCTCTTTCTCCCTCTCTCTACCTTTCATTATTATCATCATCATCACTCTGACTGCGCAGGCGTCTGCACAAGTCTGCCGCTGTACCAACTGGCACGCATCTGCAAGAGACAGCGGTAGCAACCGATGCGAGAAGATCAGGAATCGAACCAGAGCCACCAAATCAACCAATCGTCCTTTCTAGCAGATCGACGCTGTTATAAGAATCGAGTAACTTCCGCTAAGTTCACGCCTAAGCAAGTAAGACGGCCATTTTCTTGGCCCAAGCGTAATGCGGTCATTGTGAAGGAAGGCTACAGTCCGCCTGAAATTCTCAATTTCAAAGGCACGTGAATGGTTAGAGCGTTCTGTGTGCACCGCAGAGAGTATAAGTTTAATTTCACGACTTAAATAAACGTTCACTGAATACATGTGACTTTGAGGAAGTCCTTTGCTCACCACAATGGCTCAGTTATACTTTGAATTGTGACATCTATCGGCAAATTAGAAAACTGTTGGCACATTATTTGCTCTGCTGCATCAGATTCGTCAAACAGGGAAAGATTTCATGATATTGAGGCAATGAGGAAATGGGGCAATGAGGCAATGAGGCATGGCATTCAAGCGAGCCTATAATTGTTCTGCATTCGATTCAGCTAAAAGACGTGTAGGCCCACCCGATGATCGCAGGCAACAACAAGAGGCGATGTAAGGCGCAACTATAGACACAGACTGCTGGATTAATAGGTCCGTGCTTAGACCGATCCTACAGGACTCAAGGACGTTCCAAGACAAAGCAAGATATACACGCGCGGTTTAAGAACTGTCAGCTAAGGAGTCTGGGTAAAATTGATCGCCATCGTCAACGGCAAGATGTCGCTGCAGGATAACATATGATGACGCACGAGGAAGGAGGACTGCAGCGACATGCAGCACACGGTGGAGAGCTCAGCGCGGCCGTCGTTGCTGTATAATAGGTCGAGCATAAATCAAAGTTTTAGTCCATCTGCCACACTTTTATTAATTTTTAATGCAGACCACGACAAGCAGTCGCAGCATATGCACGTGTAGAGACGTCGTATAGAGTCGGGAAGCAGATAGCAATAACACCCCAACGACACCATGTATAGACCCATTTATTACCTGCGTGGTGAATTAAAAACCGAATATATGGGCAATATCTATTATATCGTATGCGAGTATATACTGTAATATATATATATATGAGAGCGTGGCTTTGGTAGATGAGGTTTGTGATCTGTTAACTACATTCTGTAACATCTATAAAAGGCCTACAAGAAACGCCACTCAGTTTTAGCGACCTTAGATTCGACTGTGGTTCGAAACCAAGCAACTGTCTGTTGCCATGGGCGATGTTGTCTGTTGCCATGGGCGATGCTGTCTGTTGCCATGGGCGATGTTGTCTGTTGCCACGGGCGATGCTGTCTGTTGCCATGGGCGATGTTGTCTGTTGCCACGGGCGATGCTGTCTGTTGCCACGGGCAATGCTGTTTGTTGCCATGGGCGATGTTGTCTGTTGCCATGGGCGATGCACGCGTTGTGTCCTTGGTATATATGTACTATTATGTAGCTCAACATATTCAGTTTTATTTCACCCTAAAGTTTATCCATACATCATACATGGTGCGTCGTGTATCCCAATGCTTACAACTCATTGTGCAATTATTCGACTGCGTGGAAAGGCTTTCTGTCTCTGTCTCCATCTCTGTCTCTATCTCTCTGTCTCTCTGCTTGTCTGTCCATCTCTCTCTCTCTGCTGCTCTCTCACACTCTTTCTCTCTTTCTTTCTCTTTTTCTCTGTCTCTCTTTCTTTCTGTCTCTGTCTGTCTGTCTCTCCCCATCTCTCTCTCTATCATTGTGTGCGTGTGTGCATATCTATGTGTATGTGTGTGTGTGTGTGTTTTGAGACATCTCATATAGCGCCTTTAATGACATTGGAAAGCACTTCCTACGCTTTACTACACGGTGTTATATGGTTCCATAACAACAAACATATTATGATGACTCAGCATTCAGCGCTTGGATAGCAACTGGGAAAATGGCCGCTGGGAGTTTCATCATATCCACTGGAATGATGGAATCCCAATGGAAGCTGAAGGGAACTCCACCAGAGTCATGCATGTTGCTCTGAGTAGCATGAATGATGACAGCCGACAGTATAACCGGCACTCCCTCTCTCTCTCTCTCTCTCTCTCTCTCTCTCTCTCTCTCTCTCTCTCTCTCTCTCTCTCTCTCTCTCTCTCTCTGGCTTTGTCTCTGTCTGTGTGTCTGTATGTGTTTCTGGTTGTCTGTCTGTGTCTGTCTCTCCTCTCAGGTGGTAGAAGACGCTGCAATGTCCGGCGGATCTGTCTCTATTTAAGTCTAAAACCGTTTTTTGGCTATCGGCAGAAATTCCGCGATTCGTTTCAACCTGTGAGATGCGCTTCTGAGTAGAAATGTCGATAAAGGGATAAACAAGTCGTCTCACTATTATATAGACCTACCTCACGTATACGTGGCAACAAACTCCGCCAATGCTCGTTCTTTGACAGTGCCAGTCCCAAGTCTGGATAAAGGAGGAGGTGACACTAATCATCTTTGATACGATATCATTAGACAGCAACAACTCTATGAGGTAACATTTTAGAGGGCAAGGTTCCAAGTTTAATGAATTTCCATTGGGTCATTTAAGCTTGTTCCTTACTAGTCTTAGGTCTGACGCAAGCTATAGTGTAGCCTATAGAAGATGATTCACAACTGTCGCTACATAAATGGTGTGTCTAATCTACATATTGCCCTATAAGTTTACATAGTGTTATATGGCAACAGGAACTGAGGATTATATATATATATCCTATAGTTGATGAATTACGTTACGTCATAGACAGGCAGACTGTGCTTCCTATTGAAGGCAATGTAATCGTAAACGTTCTAAGGCATTACTAGAAGACGAAGGCATTTATGTAGCGAAGGACATCAGTTTGTAAACAATCGCTGCGTCAAGTAAGACAGGTTGTCCAGAGATCCGGTCGTTTGGAGACGGAAGATTCAGACATGAACTAACAAAGATCAGAATCATTGTATACATATTGCATTGTATTGTATCTATAAATTCACATAAGTGCTCACCAATCAGGAGCGCCATCGAGAAGTCCTTATAGTGATGTATCAAAACACGTGAACCACATATATATATATATATATATATATATATATATATATATATATACACACATTATAATTACGACAATTTATGTGGCGCTGTATCACGGTCATGTCGTTAGAAAGGTGCCTTACAAAAGAGCTAACAGATGGGGCAAGTGTATATGTTATACATGTATGCAATGTTATACATGTATGCGGGTGCTCACAGTTTATTGGAGGAACATTGTCACTTGCGAGACAAGCAACTCTGCTACCCGAGAACCGTTTTCCTTGGAGTCCTTAGAAGCATTGGCACCAAAAGTCTATGAAATTCGCAAACCGTCGCCTTAACCTTTCGAATTGGCGTGCACCTGTCTCTACAGTCTTTACATAAAACACTGCATCCTACGATGTTCGTTGTAATCGACATCTTCCTCCTTCTATTCCTACTCCTGTTACTCTACTTTTTCCAACTCATTTTCTCCCTCTCTTCCTGCCCCTCCCTCCCTCCCTTTTCATCTTATCCTCCTATATACACGGCCACCATGGATCGAGGGACGGAGGCCCGAGCTCCACAAATCCATCATCCATTCCAGTAATAGGACATAAATATTTTCTCGCTGTTGGTTGTGAGAATTTGCGGCGATGTGGCTCGCGTGTCATGCGAGAATATAATCGTTTTATTGATTGCAACAGGTGGCAGGCAGGTGTTCTTTTCCTTCGCCTCGCTTTTCAGCGTCTCTCTCTCTTCCTATCTCTGCGCGTCCCTCTCTGTCTCTGTCCATCACTGTGCCTCTCTCTGCATCCGTCTCCTGCGTAGCACGTGTTTAAGGTCGATAAAGACAACAGCCGACGACAATTGATGTTGTGCAAGTTCGATTAAAACAAAATATACCTTGCATATAAGAAGCTGCTGCGTACAGCTGGCGTGGGTCCCTCGGGCATCAATGCTTGCCTAGAGGATACGCTGGAACGCAGGCGGGTATGTCGGCGAGGAAGGGGCAACAACAGGGGCTGTGTGGTGGGAGCTGCTTGGTGGTGCGGCTGTGTAAATCCCATGCCAATCATTATAACTAACCGTTTGAAGGAGAAACCAGATCGCGTTTCACAGACAGAGAGCCGTTTGAATGGGCATAATAGTGCATCATCATCATCGCCATCATCATCATCATCATCATCATCATCGCCATCATCATCATCATCATCATCATCATCATCATCATCATCATCGCCATGAGGACACCAAATAAAGCCCAGGACGGATTGAAGGCAGTGCAATTATCATTGGGGATTATAACGTGGGTTGGAATGGGGGAAAAATAAACGGTTGTTTACAATTCACGCTCACAGGGTCCGCTTCTATTATATGGCGAAGTTTGTGGCAATTTCATTGGGTGAGAAGTTACGCATCTGTTGCCCTTTTGATGGGGAGTCAGGCGTTTATCGCCTCTGCGTGGCAACTATGTTGGTTGGAGGTATGATACAATGCAGTTTGGTACAACACATCATGGTAATGTAACGAATTGCAAGGTGCTGAGTTAATTCGCTGATTTACATTACATCCCAACACAGAAATATTATGCAAACACTTAGTGAATCATTGCAGGGCTATATAAATTCAGACACATTTCTAGTCAGTGTGATTACATGGATAACAATTTAATTGATAAAGCGCTTTAAGTACAGCTCAGGTATAACTTCTGCTTAATAGCAAAGATGATTCACGTTGCCTCCTTGGTTATTCAAGCTTTTGACTGGCGCTAACAAAGTACGGAAGTGGATGAGTTGACTTTATAAGGTGCACGTACGAACTGTCATATAGATTGTGAATACTTTTCCATTTACTCTTGGAACGACCTCGTCCAGGTCAACATTAGATTGACGTTGCAGATGCTCTGATTACGAAAGAGCCAAACAAAACTGAGACTTAGTCATACGATGAGAAGACGGGTCTGGATGGATCTCAGCAGCTGACTGACTCACTGCTGAACTATGTGAATAATCTGTTGAACACAACCACTTTCCTCGCCTCTCGCATTCATCGTCATATCTCGTCCGATAGCGGAACATCGTTGAACCCCAGCACCACAATAAGGCGCATGTATACCATTTAGTTTCTGGCTACATAGGAGGCGCTTTATTGCCAGATAGTTTTAGCCAATGAATGATTTTTAGACCCGACTATAGCAACCGAACTGCAGAAAGATAAATGACTGGAGTATAGCCTATAGGTATGCCTTTGGCAAGAAAACTCAGTTGGCTGAGATGAGTTGCTATTGGAATCGTAAACCAGTTTTAGCTGCTAAGTATATGCGATTATTAAATAGATGTGCCATCTATAATAATCGCCTACTTACCAGCTAGTCGTTCATGCTGTCGTTCATGCTTGAATTGCAGATATAGACAACATTTGTCTGGCATCATTCTAAGAGCAGTCGTCTCTGACAAATTAGTGATTTATGTTTAGATTTATGGGTCTTAGATTTGTATACCTTGCTTTTCGACTGGACTCATCAGGGTCATCACTCATCAGTGTGGACTGTGGAAACAGAAACTTCTTTCACCTCGATGTCTATCTTTAGTGCTGTTACAATAATATCCATTAAAAAATTATGGTCCCATGTAGAAGTTTTCAGATCATAATTTTGTTATCTTTCTATTATACTGTAATTGTCAATTTGTCATCATTGTAATTGCAAATATTTATCACGAAAGACTGTTGGAAGAGCAGTGGTTGGCAATGTTCTGCTGTGATTGCAACTGCTATAACTTATTGGCATAAGTCTTAATAATATTATTTACTGCAATTATTATTGTTATTATTATTATTATTATTAGTAGTAGTAGTAGTAGTAGTAGTAGTAGTAGTAGTAGTAGTAGCAGTAGTAGCAGCAGCAGCAGTAGTAGTAGTAGTAGTAGTAGTAGTAGTAGTAGTAGTAGTAGTAGTAGTAGTAGTAGTAGTTGTAGTAGTAGTAGTGGTAGTGGTAGTGGTAGTGGTAGTGGTAGTGGTAGTAGTAGTAGTAGTAGTAGTAGTAGTAGTAGTAGTAGTAGTAGTAGTAGTAGTAGTAGTAGTAGTAGTAGTAGTAGTAGTAGTAGTAGTAGTAGTAGTAGTAGTATTAGTAGCAGTAGCAGTAGCAGTAGCAGTAGCAGTAGCAGTAGCAGTAGCAGTAGTAGTAGTAGTAGTAGTAGTAGCAGCAGCAGCAGCAGCAGCAGCAGCAGTAGTAGTAGTAGTAGTAGTAGTAGTAGTAGTAGTAGTATCACTTTTTCTCAGTAAAACATTATAGCAACTAAATTCTTCACATTACAATAACTTATTATTACTATTTTGAGTTGTAGCAGTTTTATATCGCAGTTTATTATTATTATTTTTATTTGTGCAACTGAATTAAGACAAAAGTAACTGATTTCTTTTGTCTCCAACCGAAGAACTATGAAGACGACAGCAGATTTCATCACCATTAGCAACCAAGAATATTCTTTGGTCTCTATATATGTCTGTCTGTCTGCCTTTCTGTCTGTCTTTCTGTCTGTCTGCCTCTGCTTGTCTTCATGTCTTTCCCCATTCATCATCGTGTCGTCTGTCCACTCGTCTCCCTCGGTCCTCCTCTCTTCCTTCTTTGTCCCACTGTTCATCCTCTTCCCTCCTTTCCGTTCATTCGTTCGTTCGTTCGTTCCTCTACGTGTCTTAATTCAGTTGAGATTGGCGCAGAAAACAGCTGCGTCCTCGTATACCGCCACTTCCCACTCTCTCTCTCTCCCTGCCTCTCTTTGTCTCTCTCTCCCTCTCTCCCTGCCTTCTTTTCTCCCTGCCTCTCTCTCCTTCTCTCCCTGTCTCTCTCTCCCTGCCTCTCTCTCCTTCTCTCCCTCTCTCTCCCTCTCCCTCTCTCCCTGCCTCTCCTTCGTCTGCTTGTCCTCCCTCTCATCCGTCCTTTTACCTTCCACCATCGTTCTCCCTTGCGTCATTCCATCATTCCGTTCTTCCTTGTAGGCCTACCCGCCTGTCATTTCGTCTCTGTTCCTCCCCCTCTCCCTGTCTGTCCCTCCTTTCATCTCCCTGTCTGTCCATCCTTCTACTTATCTATTTCCGTCTGTCGTTCCTCTTCATTCGTCCGCTAGGTTTTCTCCTTTCTCTCCATACATTAGTCCCTTCGTAAGTTCGCCTATCCGCTGTTCTGTCTGTCTGTCTATCTGTCAGCCGGTATCTCTGTCTATCCGTCTGTATGTACATCTGTCTGTCTGTCTATCTGTCTGTCTGTCTGTCTATCTATCTATCTATCTATCTATCTATCTATCTATCTATCTATCTATCTATCTATCTATCTATCTATCTATCTATCTGTCTGTCTGTCTCACCATCCGTCTTTCCATCGGTCTGTCCTTTCGTCCGTTTATCTGTTCCATTCGTTCTATGCATGCACATCGGTTGTTGGCTGCAGAGGCAGAGAGCGAGTGAGGGAGCACTCCTCTTCTTCCTCCTTCTCTTCCTTCTCCTCCTCCTCCTCTTCCTCCTCCTCCTCTTCCTGCTCCTCCTCCTCCTCCTCCTCTTCCTCCTCCTCCTCCTCCTCTCTCTCCTCCTCTTCCGCCTCCTCCTTCTCCTCCTCCTCCTCCTTCTCCTCTTCCTCCTCCTCCTCCTCTGTATCCCTGAGACCCTGACGAGGGAGCGGCGGTGGTGGTGGCGGCGTCGGTGGCCCTGCGGTGGTCGACACGTGACTGGCTGGACACAGGTGGTCAGTGTCGATTACGTCGTTCAGTCAACGGACAAACAAAGCTTGACCACCTTGCATGGCAGAGGGGATTAGCTGCCGCCATCGTCATCGCCGATTTCGCTTCTATTCATGCCGTCAAGTCATTACCATAGCGACAGCTGCTCCTCCTCTGCGTGTCATCTCCAAATGAAATGTGCCGCCACCGTAGCAGCAGCAGCAGCAGCTAAGGGGATGCTGCTAGGACTGCTCTGCCAGGTCTGGAGATGCGGAGACTGGAAAGGGAGGAGGAGGAGGAGGAGGAATGCGTTCGTCAAGGTGGCGTTGTAGTGGTCGGGGTCGGGAGGAGGAGGGGAGAGAGGATGAAAGATTGATTCCGTTGGAGGATTTAGAGGTTAGGTATGCTGCTGCTGCTGCTGCTGCTGCTGCTGCTGCTGCTGCTGAGGAGGAGTGGTGGTGGTGGTGGTTGTGGAGATGCTACACACGACAGTCTTATATGGTTAATGCCCTTGGGTGGGAAGGAGCAGAGATGGAGTTGAGAGATGGTTGGATGTAGGGATGGATGGATGGATGGATGGAAGGTCAATGGTCAGAGACGCAGATCTTATAGGAAGGAAACGAAGTCAGAGACAAACCTGACTAAACAAAGCAGTTCAAAGAGTAAAAGACGCACAGAGAGGATGGAGACAGACAGAGAGACAGACAGATAGAGACAGACAGACAGACAGATAGAGACAGTCAGACAGACAGACATTTCAAGTTCATGCACAAATGCAAGCAGAGAAAAACAGAAGGACATGTAGCCACCCAAACAGACAGTCATGACTGACAGTCAAAGCAGATGGCCAGACACATATGGATTCATTCGTACACTCAGACAGACTGACATGACAAGCAGGCAGGCGGGTCTGACATGACATGACCTGACATGACATGACATGACATGATATGGCAAGAAAATGAGCGAGAAGTTGAGAAGTCATGGAGTAATGGAGAAGACCGAATATAATGAAAGATGAAAAGATTGGGAAGTTTAGGATGACCTGGAGCAAGAGGAGGAGGATGGAAAGGATGGCTTCAAAGATTATTGAGACTTCTTCCATTCATGTTGCGCATTTTCTTTTGTCCTCTGCAAAGACAACTCGACTCGTTTCATCCAACCTACATGGATGCTTCCTCTATAAGCATGCGGTTCATCAACGTATGACGTTTCAGGTCTCTATTATAATTATTATAATATCTATGGCGTCCAACCGTCTGCACGTTCAGTGCAGTTGGAAATGATCTTGGATAATTATTGGGAGAGGTCATGGAACGGTGCATAATCCGAACGAGGAAGGATATATGGAAAGTTTTTTATATCTTGGTTGAAAGACTGAAGCATAGAGAGGGGAATGACGAGCAATATTCTGGTTTTGAATGACTATCATAGAAGCGTAGATGCATAGATCGTAAGCTGAGACCGACAGCATTTAGTAAACGTCTTAAGATTACTGGGCGATATTTTTGGGTAAGGTATGATCACTATGATGGACTTAAGACCGTCCTATCAGCCGGGGCTGGGTGGGATCGCTCCATGCTATTGTAACTTTGAATGGCTCTATATGTAAATTTCATCACTTAATGACTGAACGAGTGATGTTAAGGAAACACATTGGACAGCAATGATCAGCATAAGATTATAGGATGAAGAAATGAGTTTTGCTGAGTGTGGAAGGTGTGATCCGGTTGACATCGAGAACGGAACCGTGAGTATTCTTAGCTTGTTACATGTTAACTACACCGCCATACTATCCAAGACGATTAGTGTCGCCCTCCTCCTTTGTCCAGGCTTGGGACTGGCACTGGCAGAGACAGAAGAATCAGTGGCGGATTATTCATAGGATCACTGGCATCGTATTGTACACGCCAGATCGTGACGAATAGGCGTGTAATTGTAATTTATGAGTTTCCATCCATCAGCGTTAGAGATCTACGAGTGACTGAACGCGAGGAAAGATGTGTCTTCAGTTGATCTATGATTCCATGGCATAGGCTGAGTATTTAGGAGGATTCTGAATGCGGAGGAAACGCGTTTAATGCGGATATCGCGATCTATAGTTGTTGCCCAATTATGCTGAAGACAATCCATGGAGTTGACCACGAGACATTATAAACAAGAGACTCGGTGATGCTTTTTTATTGCCATGTCATTCAATGTTGTGATATTGAATCAGTATTTTGCTAATTATTCTTCAAAGGTTGACCCGCTCGAAAAGAGAAATATTTGGAAAATAGAGTCTAGGATTGGGATGACAAAGAGGAGGGGGAGGAGGAGAATAGATGTGAAGGAAGAGAGACGAGGAGGTGGAAAAGAGAAGTCAAGAGATGAGAATAAGCTGGATGAAAATCATGATGAGAGAGAAGCAGAGACAAAGACAACCACAGAGAGAGACACACAAAAAGAGAGACAGACAGAGACAGACAGACAGAGAGAAGGGAAGGAAATTGAAGAAGGAGGAAGTTAAAGAAGTGGAGAGGAAAGTGATATAGCGCAAAAGTGCATGCAAATAGATGGTAGATGAATATGATGAGCAGACACAGACAGTAGATATGACTTCGAATGGGAAGAAAAAGACGAAGTAAGATTAGAAGACAGATAAGAGCAAAGACAGAGGAGAAGAACGAGGAGGAAGGAGTAGGGATAGCGGAAGGAATGAGAGACAGACAGCCAGGTAGACAGCCAGACAGACAGAGAGAGCCGGTCGAGATAGTGTCCTGCTTTTGACAGACTTATTAAACTTTAAACAATTTGTGACGTGCTAATGCATCCAAATGTACTTGGCAGATGGTAGATTAATGGCCTTCAGCAGCAGACGGACATCCAGATGAAGACAGAAGGACGGACAGACTGACAAGGAGACGGAGGGAAGCCTTCTGCCAACCAGCCCAGACCAGGTGCTACTGGCTGGGCCTGGGTCCGCCGCCACCTCCGCCCGTCTATGTATGCGGCAGTTGATCGCATGAGAACGCCGCCGATCCCGCCGCCGCCACTGTCCCCTCCTCCTCCTCCTCCTCCTCCTCTTCTATTGAAATATGATATAGTATCAGTGCGCCATCTGGTCGGTGTTAAACGCCACCGCCACCATGGATGTACCCAGATACACGACGATACTACGAAGAACCACAGAAGTAGCAGCAGCAGCAGCAGAAGCATCCTCTGGGCTTCTACTGATGATGATGCTCTTTCTGTCTGCATCACTCTTTGTGTCTCTGCTTATCTCTCTCTTCCCTCTTCGTCTTCGCTGCGTTTGTTTGTTTTGTAGAATGTATGGACGGCCGACGGTTTCCTTAATAGTTTCTCATGTTAAATGTGCCTGAGTGTCAAGTCGCGTATTAATCATTATTATCCGTTTTAATAGACTAATTAATGGCCTTTCTGCTGTTAATCGGTCGTAAGTTTCTTGAAACAGCAATCATATATTTCTCATGATAGTATAAGCAGTTTAAGCATGGACTATTATCTGGATTAGGACAAGATTTATCTCTTACTGTTTTGGTGACGTAAAAAAATAAAGTAGACTATGAGACTTCTTTCATTGGTGACGCTAAGAGACTTCTGAAAGCTCTTCCCAGTTGATGTCTCCTTCGACGAAAACGAAAGGGTATTAATTTTATCAGGTAGTCAGAGTACAAGTAAGGGTGATGATGACTTTTTAATGAGTAAGAACGATGATGGTTTAATGATCATCTTTAAGTTAAAGGCTGATGGTGATTTTTCAATGTTTTATCTAGTCATCGGCATCGTGGACGAAACACAGTTGCTCAATACTCGAAATTTTATATCACTACTAGATGTGTTACCCGGCGTTGCCCGGGAAATATAGGGTTTTAAACACTACTCCACTGTGGTACCCATCGTAGACCGCTAGATTTCGGGTTTTCGCCAACCCTCCACCCCACCCCGCTTCCCCAAAAGGCCAAAGGTGACCCGCCGCTGCGGGGCGCTGCGGAAATTATTACTCGGCGAGTATGACGTCATGGGCTGTAGACTCGGTACTGAAGCGTTATTATTGATGAAATCTGTCCTAAAACGCTAATAACTTTTGTTTTAAACGGAATTAAAACCTGAAAATAGTTGCGATGACCTTATAATTTGGGTAAGAATCGATTGCAAATGTTTTTTTAAACCGACGCTGTTTCATTTCCGAGCCTATTCTGCAGGGGAGAGTCAAAAGCGTACAAACAAATAAACATACAGAAAGTGTTTCTGCCTTATAATATAGATTTCAGCAGAGTTTGATCTTCTCCGGTAGCCAGGCCCTATCGGAACTCTTCTGTGTCCTGTCTTACATACTTATGTGGTTTGATTGACTTTCTCCTTTCCTGTCCAACAGAATGGGTATACAGTATATCTCAATCTCGTTTTCGCAACAGCTTGCAGCACGCCTCTCAATGAATTCATTATCTGCCATGCTGTGACGACGTGGAACGTAGAAATATTTGCAGGGTTGCACTCGAAGCATCGACATATTCGCTCCTACATTTTAGCATAGATAGGCTACACCAGCAAAGCAATGGCCGAGAGACAAGAAAGTGAATTAAACAGGAAGACAGGCGGACTTTCTTACTTACTTACTTACTTACTTACTTACTTACTTACGTACTTACCTACCTGCTTACTTACTAGCTGATTGAGAGTCTGACTATCTGACTGACTGGCTGGCTGGTTGCTGCATGGATGGCTGGTCTGACTGAATGACGCATTTAGAACCACATATATATACAAAATAATGAAAGAGTGGTAAGTACGAATAGTTGCACAGAGACAAAAGTAGAGTGTCACAGTTACAAGTACAAATAGAGAGACACAAGCGAAAACTTTCAACAGAAGAGAGAAACAGGGACAGAGACAGGGACATAGACAGAGACTGAGACAGAGACAGGGACATAGACTGAGACAGAGACAGAAACAGAAACAGGGACAGGGGCAGAGACAGAGAGAGTGAAAGGGAGAATGAGAAGAAGAAGAAACCAGGAGATCGATGAGATTCTGAATGACTGAGTTGGCTCGATTTCAGTGTCAGATGCAGCTGACATATGGAGAGCTTTACCCAGATGGTGCTTCCACCACCACCACCACCAGCAGCAGCAGCAGCATCAGCAGCAGCAGCAGCGTTGCTGGTCTGGTCGTTGCCAAGGGGTGGACGACGGTTTGCCTGCATGAGCACCAGCTGTAGCAGCTGCAGCAGCAGCAGCCCTTGAGATGTGATAATCGTGTTTGTCTGTGTCACATCTACTCTTGGCCGGTATTCTCGCTGCTACACGACCAGACTTTGAGAGGGTTGTGATGGCGAAGGAGGGTGGGATATGGGAATGGGACTAATTAGAGGAGGAGCCGGGAGAAGTGATCCTGCAGGAGGAACGGTAGCAGGATAATGAATGGGAGAAGGACGAGGAGGAGGAGGAGGAGGAGGAGGAGGAGGACAAACAGGTGGAGTAAAGGGATTGATGATTGCTGGCAGATGACGCATCAAAGTCTGCCACCTGGGATTCAATCCGGTGGAAAGAAACGAACCAACTTATTTCCCATCCCATCACATGAGCCGTGGCTGAAACCTATTTGTCTACACTACAAAAGAATCCTACGTGGATGATATCGGTGTTTTACCTGAATATGGCTACATGCTATCTTGGATCAACTTATAAGAGGAAATTCTTGTCGGTTTGCTTTTGTTTCTAAGAGGCGTTTATACTGGACCGCTATTTACTACGTAACTGAAAGATAACTAAATTAGACTTACTGGAGCACCAACGAGCAGTTCAGATTGGTCTATTTATGTACCGCTATACCAACATGATTTACTTCAAATATGTTTCAAGGGATTTTTTAATCTATGGTCCGATGTGCATTCCCATTTCACAATGCAATAATTATGATTATTGGAATGTATACATACATATAGTTGGTCATTCATGTAGTGTCAAGGCCGTAGCTAGGGGGTGTTTTGGGTGTTTGAACACCCCCCCCCCCCCAATGTGAAAAATAATAGAAGATATCGGCCGGACGACTAAAAAAGGTCATCAGTTTTTTGGGAAGGGAAATTGGTTAAACACCCCCCGAAATAAAATCCTGGCTACGGCCTTGTGTAGTGTTATATATCAGCTTTACATATACGATACTTGTTGTTATGCTGTTGGTCAATACTTCGACTGTGCTGTTAATATAGCCTACACTTCACACTCATAGAATGGCAATCTAAATGTTAGCAGAATCTTGATATTTCTTTATTCCTCTCGTACCAATCTTCTGCTAATACTACTACTAGACCTACTACTATTACTAATAATATTATGATAATAATAATATTAATATATATTTATATTATATGTGTGTATATACATATACGGCTTCAATAAAAAAATTGAATGGTTGATTTTTTTATGTGTTGCATTATAGGGAATGCGTCTTTCTAGTCTCCTGTGGTCATGCCGGAAGGGTTTAAATCAGCAAAATTACCTCATAATTATGGCAATTAAGTGCTAAATTGGTCCAATACACATCGTTTAACACCAGCATAAAAAAATCATTTAGTTTTTTGCTACTTCCTTGTCGCTCTGCTTGTTTCGTCTATTTTTACTTGCCTACTGAATATATTTCTGTTTTCTTTAGCTTCGATCATCGTATACAGTCTCATTTGTTTTAGATCTACATAGTGTTCCGCCTTTCTCTTTCATTATTCTTTCTAGAACGTCTTACATGTGAACATGTAGGCCTATATGCCTAAATGCCTATTATATCGTTCCTCTTCAATAGGCACTACTTGAATTTGACCTGGATCTGAAAGTACGAGCTCAAAATCAATGAGAATGGTTTCAAACTCTGGTGTCTCCAACGTACACCTGCTTGAATTCTTCTACTGTCGAAATCTCCGCAAGTTTCCCTAAAGTATAGTTTCCTACAACTGGACCAACTCAAAAGATTCATCAGGTGCTAGGTGTCAAGCGTATTTTTTTACGCTGGAAGACGCTAAAAATTCAACGTGTGATTGAAACCATTAGACAATGTTTTAATGGCTTTTATGACTGGAAACTTTTCTGTGCGGTCGTGACGCTATAAGACGAATGCTTTTGTCCTCTCTACGCAGTTCAAATTGAACATTCTTCAACTGTTAGGATTTCACGATTCGACTGATCACTGCAGCTCCTGCATGGTGCATTCGTGCATATATTTCTACTGTATAGGGCCTACAGCTGAGATAGAGGCAACTGACGCCACGCCGTATATACATGCAGCGTGCCTTATGCCATGAATAACAACACTCTGGGATGAACGTGAATGACCCTACGGCTAAACCCCGTTCGATAAAAAGCGGCGCCATACAGTCAGACCGACGGCAGACTGAAGACAGACACTACAGGCAGACAGACAGACACAGTCATGCAGACAGACAGACACAGTCATGCAGACAGACAACCATGGAGACAGGAAAAGAAACAGCGGCAAAGAGGCAGACAGACTTAGAACCACACAGACAAACAGACAGATACAAAGACAGGCAGACAAGCAAGCGGTAGGATAAAAAAATGCAGCCTTGCAAAGACAGAAAGACAAAGAGACAGACAGAGACAGAGACAGAATGGCAGGCAGGAGCCACACACAGATAAGTGGGCATACCAGGCAGGCATACTAACAAGGTAGTTGTCTACTGGTATTTTTAAGCTTGATTCAACACAGGGACTACGGTTGGTATCTGGCGTTTTAGAGACTTTTTCTTCTCCCTCCCTTTTCCCCTTCCCCTTCCCCGTCTCCTCTCAGCCAGAAGTGCTTCAGTCCCTCGAATGCTTGTTGATTACAGACTGCTTCTGGGCAAACTAACTCTCGCGCTACATAAAAAAGCAGAAGGCTTCAGCATACATCCACGCGACATGCATGAGAAGGTTAACCATATCGATGCCTTCAAGCTCTTAAAAGAACGAAGATAATATATATAGATCTATACTATATATATATATATATAATATATATCGATATATAATATATGTATTATATATATATATATATCTGGCTCGTGAGCATGGCTGCTCTGCATGCCAATGTGTCTCGTATCTATCAGACATCCATGTCCGCGCCTATTAGGTGAATCTAGCCGGCGCTATATGAATTGATTGCTCTCGATGATACTTTTAGTGATATATCTAGCAGCAGATTATATACTCCGAGCAAATTCAATGTTTGGAATCTGGCGAATGTCGAATGACCTCCTCTCAGTTCCGTGGTGGATTGGGGGGGGGAGGGGGTTTGGTGGTGGAGGAGGAGGGTATTTCTGAACCGTAAGTGGTAAAACAACGGCGAACCATAGCAAGAATGGCGGAAGAGGCCAAAAAGAGCTGAAGCTACATGTAGGTATCTTTTATTACCATTGGCAAGCGGAGCTGGGAGCTTGGAGGACGTAAGTGGAGGGAAGGGAGATATGCAAGAGCATTAAACAGACTTAGAGGAGATGTTGTTATCGATATCATCCAATTTAGTTTGTGTATATAAGCCGTCATCTCGAGCATCTGTTCAGTGTTGTGGGTATTTTTCGATCCCTTCCTCATCTGTTGGTCGGGGAAGAAGAGTGCAAAATGATACAAGGCCCGCACGGCACGTGAGCTCTCATGCATAAGGAAACCAGAGACGTCTTCATTAGTCATGTTCCCAGTAGTGCTTCACATCTGCATCCTCTTCCTCCTCCTCCTCCTCTTCCTCCTCCTCTTCCTCCTCCTCTGCCTCCTCCTCCTCCTCTTCTTCCTCCTTCTCCATCCCTCTTGCGGCTGCTGTATGGTCAGGGTCACCTGGGTGAGATTATGTATAAAGTTTCCAATCTCTACTTTCCCTCTGTTGTTGTGCTCGATGTTCAGCTGTGTTGTCTGCGTAGCCTACACTACTGTAGACTGTAGTGTTGCCTACACTACAGTTGTGTAGCCTACACTACAGTTGTGTAGCATACACTACAGTTGTGTAGCATACACTACAGTTGTGTAGCCTACACTGCAGTTGTGTAGCCTACACTACAGTTGTGTAGCATACACTACAGTTGTGTAGCATACACTACAGTTGTGTAGCATACACTACAGTTGTGTAGCCTACACTGCAGTTGTGTAGCCTACACTACAGTTGTGTAGCCTACACTACAGTTGTGTAGCCTACATTATAGTTGTGTAGCCTACACTACAGTTGTGTAGCCCACACTACAGTCGTGTAGCCTACACTACAGTTGTGTAGCCTACACTACAGTTGTGTAGCATGCACTACAGACAGTTGTGTAGCATACACTACAGTGTATAGTGCGGTCCTTCCTCGAACAAAGAAATGCAGAATATTATCATTTCGTTCAAGTTACCATCGAGTTTTATATGGTCGTATGGCTTTGTTAATGGTGCGTACGTAGGTAGGGCAACGATGATTCATTATTCATTCATTCATTATTAGAATTTATATAGCGCTCCTTCAGGAAACTACTCAGAGGCGCTCCCAGCCCAGCCACGGCAAAAGAAAAAAGATTTAAGGGATTTAAGAAATAAAGATTGACTGATGTTTTTTGAGTAAGCTTAGACTATAAGATAATACCATATAATGCAGCTGCTAATGACAATTATTATGACTACCATGACGACGATGATGATGACGATGTCTATGATGATTGTGATTGCGATGACGATGAGGACGATGATGATTATGATAACGATGATGATGACGATGTCATGGTGATCATGATTGCAATGTTGTTAATGGCCACATTGTTTGGCGATACCTTTGTATCAGACACGGTGAATTAATTTAAAAGCGATATTTCTGACAAATACTAATCTACCATTTCTACATTTTGCGATGAACTTATTGCTCATGATGAATTTGTTTACGATGATTGATGGAGTAAAGCGAGGAATTGAAACACCAATACCACAAATAATTATAGGACGATATGCACTTTACATTAATTTTGTGGATCGTTTCTGTTACTTCCTTTCTGCTAATTACATCTCCTGCCGGTCAATCAGCTGACCGAGAATGCCCGCAAACATTCTCGATCCATAAACGAAAAGCATGTGGCGAACATGTGTGTGTTAATTTCGTCAGATCCTGGATGAAATGCGCTACATGTAATGTGGGCAACAACTGTTTCGTTGCCGTCATTGGATTTCATTAAGTGCATGCCATATGGCGGCTCATCATAATATGCCGCTAATCAACATCAGCTGTGTAATACCGCACCGTGAAGTTCATAACATCCGTAATGTTGCTGTGTATATGAAGAAGAAGCTTTTATGATGGCCGACGTTCTATTGGATCACGCAAATCCGCTCTGTTCCGTAATACGATTTAATCAAACCTTGCTGTACTCGACACTAGTTCGAGTGTGTCCAGCTGGTATATATATATATATATATATATATATATATATATATATGCACACGACTGGTGTGTGCACTGTGCACTCGCCTTGCTACGCGAATTGCCAGAGTTTGTGCCTCCTCTGTAAATTGCTGTATTTTTTGTATAAGCTTACATGAGCAAATCCCTCAAGTACAATCCCTCAGCTCTGACCATTGATTCTTTATTGGCATAGGCCTATTGTCGCCGGCTAATGAACTATTATTGTATCTGTGTAAACCTATAATGCTGAGACCCCCGATGGATATATAGTCCAAGTTGCTATAGCAGGTCTATAGCCTGTTCGGCTGTATGCAAAGCAGAAAATTAAATCTCTGCCATCAGTTTTTACTGAACGAAGTTTTGCGACTTATGCTTCACTTGCCAAAACGTGACGTCCATGTCACTTTTAGGCAATGGCTGTTTTTCTGGATTAACTTAACACAACACAATTATATTATGAAGTGTATTATTTTGGTATTGACCTATATAATAATTATATTATATATAATTATATTATTGTATTATTTTGGTATTGACCTATAATAGTTATTATCAGAAGTTCGAAAATGAATAGAAGACCAAAGTCAACCATATACGACAGAAACAGTGGCTGTAGTTTCGAGTCATTAGTCTCTGTTTTGCAGAGACTATAGGCCTATAATACTCGCGATACCGTGCCATAAGGACAGCTCTTGCTGCTCTTCCACCATGGCTGGTCTAAATGTACGCAGAGGACTGTGTTACCAACGTATAGTGCATCTTAACATAGACCGAAAGTAAGATGAATCATCTTATGACAGACGCAGATGATCTGGCAGCAGATGATCTGGCAGCAGATGATCTGGCAGCAGATGACGTCGAGATGACAGCAGCCATCAACACGGATATGGTCAGACGACGCAAAACGTGACATTATTTTGATTTTCCTTTATTTATTTATCGTTTAGATTCTTTCGTCGTCGTATAATAATGTGTTGGCATTCTTGACGACTGCAGCAGCAGACGCCATCGAAGACGAACACTTTCCGGCCACGGGTGGAGAGAGAGAGAGAGAAAGAAGGAGGACTTAGAAACTAAGAAGTTTTGCGTAGAATATCAGAAATATCGAGTGTCGTATCATTTAGAAGGAGGAATTGCTTCTACCGCCAGCGCCGACGCCGCACCAGCTGCAACCCTTGATGCCTGGTGAAAGAAGGGGAGAGAGGGAGATATAGAGACAGACAAAGAGATAGAGAGATAGAGAGAGATTGAGAGAGACAGTGAAGTAGACAGGAGAAGTGTGGTGCATATAATATACAGTATAGAGCGGAATTTGCGTCTGGCCAGTTGAACTGCCACTGGATCAGGTCTATCTTATCCGTTGGATCGGTTGTGCTTTTCTTCTCCTCTGAACGTAACGTAAACGGAAGAGAGGCGAAGTGGCGCCCAACTGGCGCTCCTCCGTCGGTCGGTCGGTGGGGCGGTCGGTGGGGCGGTCGGTCGGTCGGGCTTTTTTTCGGCTAATCGCCAAGTGTTGTCTAAGTCGGATGGAAGAGAAGTGACAGACGAACAGAGAGACAGAGAGAGACGCAGAGAAAGAGAGAGAGAGGCAGAGAGAGGGAGGCGGCACCAGATCACCCGAGGCCTCATCAACATCTGCTACTGCTGCTGCTGCTGCTGCTGCCACTGATGTTGCTGTTACTGATGCTGGCGGGTTACAGCATCGCAAGGCATGAGCGTTTCAAGAAAACTTCCAGACGTCAATGTACAACACTGGCATCAGCAGCAGCAGCAGCAGCGTAGGCGCCTTTTCTCTCCACCTCCTTCTCCTCCTCATCATCTTCATCCTTCTTCCACTCCTCCTCCTCCTCCTCCTCCTCCTCCTCCTCCACCTCTTCATTCGACAGCAACAACAGCAGCAGCAGCTGACGAGAGGCAGAGGCTTGGCATCTCGATTGCGCTGCTGTGCATGCAGTGCCTGCTTTTCCTCAACGGGCGTCTGAGATTGCTGTCTCCGTGATCCCGGTCCCGATAACATCTCCCTCTCCTCCCCCTAACCCCCACCCCCACCCACCCCAACCCTCCTCTGGCCGACCGACGGACGACTCTCTGCTTCTCGTCAGCTGCCCGTATGTCTTTCGTTAGACTTTCATCGCTTCACTAATCAAGGCCAATATACGATTCACAATGACAGACCCGTTCGCTCTGCTAATACGCTGGCGCCCTCTCTACCCAACGGCGGAGACCGCTGAACGCAAGCAGCGGGCGCCTATCTTCCGCCGACCAAGTCGTCGTCTCTCGCTTATCACAGCTCTCCGTCCGTCCGACAGACCGTCTGTCCGTCCGTTCGTCCGTCCGACCCCAACACCCGGCGCTGACGAAACTCTCTGATTGCACGCAGTCAGTGGACGAGAGCTGTTTGTTCGTAAGTGCCGTGTACGAAATCGAACGATACTCGAAAACCACGACGAGCCAAGTGATACGGTTGGAAACGGAGAAAGGTCCGTCTCGTCGTCGGATGTGCTGTTCATGAGGAATATAGTCGCGAATATATAATACTCGACTTGCTTCTGCTGAGTAATCGGTTTGTGAAGAGGAATATTCAAGGATTAGATCTAATAATTATCTGCGTTTCTGCATATTGTCAGCAGCCGTTGCCCTCAGATCTGAGGAATTCATTGCAATTCGCTGCAAATTGGAATCTTTTAATTAATCTAATATTTACCATTTCTGTGAGTATTTCTTTCGTAGTCCTAAGTATTTATTTTATTTATATAGCGTCTTTTCTAGAAATCCGGACACATGTCGGTGCTCAGACCAAACAACGTGAAACTACGGTCAAATGGATTAACTCTGCATGTAGTATCTGTATCGGTATTGCTACTACAATGAAGTTTATGACAATAGCAGTAATAATAGTAATAGCATTAATAATAATTAGTAGTAATAGTAGTAGCTGTTGCTGCTGCTGGTGGTGTTTGTTGTTGCTGCTGCTGCTGTTGCTGTGGCAATACTGTATGCTAGTAGTGGTAGCGATCGTGGTGACGATGGTGAGAGTAGTGATAGTGGTGTATAGTAGTAAAGACGATCAGTTATAGCTTCGATGCCTCTGACGTATTTCCGGTTGTGACAGAAGTGGTCTCTGCATGTCTGTCTGTCTGTCTGTCTGTGTGTCTGTCTGTCTGTCCGGTGATGCTAATGGTCATTCGGATGATACGGTCTCTGCATCTGACCCTGTTGCTGGTGATACGGCCTAATGGTAATTTCTATGCCCCTCCCTTCTGTCTATCAATGCCCCCGGCCTTCCAATGCCCCTACGTTCCAGTCGTTTAATCCCGACCTCATCAAACAACCGACTTTCAACCTGATCACCTCCAGCTGTCGATCGGAAACGACTGACTAGCTGTCTCAACGCAACTTTCTCCTGGGAAGGCGCCACACGCACACACATGCACACACACACACATTACACACACACGCACACACACACACACGCACACGCACGCACACACAAACTTGGAATTAAGAGTTGCAATTAGACACAAACTTTTTTCTGCGCAAAAGCTAAAAGGATTAGACTACAAACTTTTACAATATTAATAATGCCCTTCGATGACCTCCATTAATAACTAGGCCGATCTCTCCAACGGAGTAACACAATAGCAACAACAACAACAATAAGAATAATAGTAATTATAATAATAAAATAATAATAATACAATAATAATACTAATAATGAAATAATAGTGCAACAATAATGATAATAAAATAATAATAATAATGAAATTCCCTAATAATAATAATTATTATTATTTTTATTACTAGTTTTATGATTATAATAATAATAATTATTATTATTACTATTATTTTTATTAATAATAATAATATTATTATTATTATTATTATTATTATTATTATTATTATTATTATTTTTATACTATTTTTCGCCCGAGGTATAAATTATCCATCAGGCTTTAAAATGATTAATAAAAGCATTGTTGTTCTGGAGTTAACGGTCATCCTCATCGGTCAATTGTGCAAACGTGCCACGAAATGCAACGGCATTAAACTTCTGCGTGCAAATTGAAAGTCGCTGAAACAAGCGTGCTGTCTCTTGCGGGTTCCCAGAAACAATGGTTAAACGCCGACCTAGTTCTGCCAAGAATTTCCGGCTTTGAGCGTTAATGGGACCAGGGTTTCCAGTGCCACTGGAATAAACTCATGGGTAGTGGGGATTTTCGCATACTGGTGATCTTCCTAGTGGCTGCCATCTCTGCTGCTGCTCCATGCGTTACGGATGTAATTACAATAATAATAATAACCTTACTCTACATTACTTAGTCTCGACTTTCCGCCTCAGTTGTATTTCTCGACTTCGTGTTGTCTTTCTCAACTTCGTGTTGTCTTTTTCGACTTCGTGTTGTCTTTCTCGACTTCGTGTTGTCTTTCTCGACTTCGTGCTGTCTTTCTCGACTTCGTGTTGTCTTTCTCGACTTCGTGCTGTCTTTCTCGACTTCGTGTTGTCTTTCTCGACTTCGTGTTGTCTTTCTCGACTTCGTGTTGTCTTTCTCGACTTCGTGTTGTCTTTCTCGACTTCGTGTTGTCTTTCTCGACTTCGGGTTGTCTTTATCGACTTCGTGTTGTCTTTCTCGACTTCGGGTTGTCTTTCTCGACTTCGTGTTGTCTTTCTCGACTCGTGTTGTCTTTCTCGACTTCGTGTTGTCAGTTGCTAATCGTTTCGTTGTTTCGTTGCAGACAAGAGACAACGACGTTCGACGCCGTCTGTCGATGAAAAGCTACGACCGGAAGCGGCGAAAGAGGAAGACGACGACGACGACGAGAACGGGGAAGAGCCAGACGGAGGAGGAAGAGGAGGAGGAGGAGGAGGAGGGGGAAGTGGCTACGAGATGAAGCCCGGATGTCTTCCGGTTGTCTCCAAGTCTCCAGTGCCGGCCATAACACCTGTTGGATCTCGTCCGCTGTCGCTGACAGTTGTCACATCGACAGGTGCTGCTCATCAGTCGCAACAGCCGCCGCCACCCCCGCCGCCGCCGCAGCAGCCGACGCTATTTTTAGTAATCGTTCGCAGTCCGAGCTAAACGCAGAGGGGCGGTAACAGATACTCTGGTTTACGCCGTTCACTAATTAGCTCGCACTCCCCCCGACCGAATGCCTGCCTGCCGAGGATCTTTCGTCTCCTCCATCCTCCTACTCCTTCTCCTCCTGCTTCTTCTCCTCATCCTTCTCCTTCTCCTCTGCTGTCCCTCCCTCCCACCCTCATCTGTCGTTCGATGCCCTGGGCCATCTCTTCACATAAACACTTGCTGCTTCTACTCTCATCGCTCGATCATCCTACTATGTCTATATAGGAAGGTCGTTTTCATGAACCTTAACCTGACCATTCTGCCCTCATGCCCCAATAGCCGTAGTCAAATTTAAGTGCATGTGTATGTACGTGTGTATGTATGTATGTATGTATGTGTGTATGTATGTATGTATGTATGTATGTATGTATGTATGTATGTATGTATGTATGTATGTATGTGTGTGTATGTATGTATGTATGCATGTATGCATGTATGCATGTATGTATGTATGTATGTATGTATGTATTATGTATGTATTATGTATGTATGTATGTAAGTATTATATGTATGCATGCATGTATGTATGTATGTATGTATGTATGTATGTATGTATGTATGTATGTATGTATGTATGTATGTATGTATGTATGTATGTATGCATGCATGCATGCATGCATGCATGTATGACAGACAGACAGACATAGGGAAAAAGCGACATGAATATCGACGGAGGGGCAGATAAAAGTAGTTTAATTTCGCTGCTTCTAAAGTCAGTAGAGCTAGAAGTTTTCTCCTGGCCACGCCCTGCTAATTATAGTACCGTTGAAATGAGATTGTCCCTCTCTCTTCTGACTCCATATGTCTGGAATGATCTTCCTCTGATCCATTCCGCCTTACATTTTAAAACCAAATACCTTGACGCTCTCAATTATTGCCGAGGCTCATTCAGCAAAAGCCTTATACAGCGCCTCTGAACAAAGACACATGAAAATGCGCTGCATAAATTATGCATCGCATTACAATCATACACCAATGTACACCATCGCATTGTACTAAGCGTCGTCGTCGTCGTGTGCATGATTGTCTGATGCCAACAGAAGTGTTAAACGAAGCAATGTCTTCATTTGCAGCAGATGGTGGTCAGGTGAGTCGGTCGACCAAGTCGGAATTGGAATCACGGCAGCCAGAGGCATCGGCCAGTAGGAGCAACTCCACTGGAAAGACATCTCCACCATCAGTCTCCCTCCACCAGATGGCAGCCGCTGCGGAGGAGACGACATCGTCATCCGGTCAGGACTCTCCCACGTCGCCGACGAAGCAGCTGAGCAAATTGAAGCGATTCCTCAAGACGATCCATCATCTGGGCTCCGACATCTCGCCAGAGATCGGGGAACTTGTGCGCAATCTCGTTCTCGCTCTCGTTGTAAGTGTTTGCCTATACATCGTCTCTCTCTCTGCCTCTGTCTCTGTCTTTATCTGTCTTTGTCTCTCTATGTCTGTCTCTGTCTGACGGCCTCTGTCTCTCTTTCTCTCTCTGTCTGTTTTCTGTCTATCTGTCTTTCTCGCTCTGTCTTTCTGTCTCTCTCGCTCTGTCTGTCTGTCGGTCTGGTCTGTCAGTCTGCCTTCTGCTATTTTATCTATTTCCCTCACTTTCCTTTCCCTTTACCGCCTTCTCTCCACATTCTCTCTTCGCCTCTGTCTCTCCTTCTCCATTTACCGTTTTTTGTCTATTTGTCTATTTGCATCTTTTAGCTATTCATGTAGGTACAGCGCAGTGCTCTTCATTTCTCTGTGTGTGTTTTAGCGTGTTGGACGTGCCGTTCTCACGTGTGCTTGTTTGTACACTTGGCTGTCTCTGTGCCTATGTTTATACTATGCTTTTAAGATTCTCCTCTTGTTACTCGGCTTCAAATGATTGTGTCCTGCACGTGAACATTTTCTGTCTACCAGCAGCTGTCTCTGTGCCCCGTTCTTATCTGTCTCTCTTAGATTTGCAAACTGTAGACCTATATAATCTATCTTTGTCTCAGCTGTAATTATAGTTTGATGAGCACATTTGAAAATCTTTAAAGTTGCAACAGCTATAGGCTATACCGTCAACTAATTTCTATAAACTTTCTATAAAATTTCTACAAGCAACCCATTAACTCAACATCTAAGCTCTTTCCGTTGTATCTGCCTATTGGAGTGTGTGTGTTTTGCTAAGTACTGTTTCTCTTAACCTACAGCTGTTTATCGTTCACAATCCGCTTGTGTATTCTGTGCAATGAGGTAGCGCTGAGTTTAATTGAACTTTTGCAGAATAATAAGATCAGCATCGAAGAATTTCATGAGAAGCTCCACCGAGCGACGAACTTTCCCCTCAGACCGTTCGTCATACCGTTTCTGAAGGTAATTCATCGATTCTCATATAGTTCTATGTACCGTTAAGTTATACCGAGTTTTGATCTTATGTACCGTCAAGGTATAGGCCTATACTGCGGCTTCGACGATCTCTTTTCTTTGGTGTTACTCTGATGAGTCCTTCTTGAAGTGGCGCTATACAAATTTACAATCGCGATTCTGAGACGATTCTGATTTGATGAGGAACTTTGTGTCAGCGATCAGATTATTATCAATCAATCAATCAATCAATTCGCTTTATTGCAACCAGAAAACAAGATGACATCAAAGGCAGAAAATATGCTGCATTGGCTACAAGGGGGGGCCTAGAGGGATGGACATCCCGCTGGGGAGGGTCACCCAAGTAAGAAAGAATTCCAAGAAATGTTATACAAGATAGCAAAAAATGGAAAAAATTAAATCAAATTAGGTGATGACCGATTACAAAAGTTTTAATTGTAAATAGCATGTATAGAAACAAACTTAACTACTTAAGTAAAACCTTAACTACATGTGGTCATGTGCACTTTAAGTAGACTTAGTTGAGGAAAGAAAAATATGAAGTCTCTTTTTAAACTCTTGGTGATTAGATTATAATCTTGGTGATCAGATTATAATTTTGGTGATCAGATTTTGATCTTGGTGATTAGATTATGATCTTGGTGAATAGATTATAATCTTGGTGATTAGATTAAAATCTTGGTGATCAGATTATAATCTTGGTGATTAGATTATAATCTTGGTGATCAGATTATAATCTTGGCGATTAGATTATAATCTTGGTGATCAGATTACAGTCTTGGTGATTAGATTATAATCTTGGTGATCAGATTATAATCTTGGTGATTAGATTATAATCTTGGTGATTAGATTATAATCTTGGTGATCAGATTATAATCTTGGTGATTAGATTATAATCTTGGTGATCAGATTACAGTCTTGGTGATCAGATTATAATCTTGGTGATCAGATTATAATCTTGGTGATCAGATTATAATCTTGGTGATCAGATTATAATCTTGGTGATTAGATTATAATCTTGGTGATCAGATTATAATCTTGGTGATCAGATTATAATCTTGGTGATCAGATTATAATCTTGGTGATCAGATTACAGTCTTGGTGATCAGATTATAATCTTGGTGATCAGATTATAATCTTGGTGATCAGATTATAATCTTGGTGATCAGATTATAATCTTGCTCGATGCATGAATGGTTTCGCTGCTCATCATCAATATGTGTATTCATCTCTCTGCATATGCCTATAGACTTGCGCCTGTGTCTGCGTATTTGTCTAAATATGCATGCATCTGCTTGTGTCGTATTATAGCAATGTAGGCCTATAATTATATAATTGATATCATGGCATATCTTGTTCGTGCATATGCCTTGCGCCTCTGTTTGTTTCTCTGTGTATATCGGGTGCTGTGCAAAGTTGCATTTAGAGTTTCTAATAGCATGGAAAGTCCTGTACAAGGTCATAGCCACCTTTTTTGCCATAATTGTACCCAGTCAATGCGGGGTCCGAAACAAAGATATCAAATTCACCATCATGTCAATTACTTTCGTATGCTTTTGACATCACCAAGAGGGTTTTGGTGCTATTGATTTTGTTGATCACATTGTTTTATTTTTAGATCAAAATCATTGCTATTTGATCTTCGCTGATCACCCAACTTAATCAATCATCAGCTTAAATAGTGATTATATCAATATATCAATTATTGATATTGTGGATGATGTTGTCTTTATTAATCTTTGTTCTTTATTAATCTTTGATCTTCCAGAGCCCATTGTTCATAACAATATCGTAACTTATGTTCTTCATCAACTGTTTTCTGTTGATGATGTTAATTGTAGTCGAGTCTCCCGATTCTCCAGCAGGAGTTGCAGGACCAGGCTGAGTTGTGTCGCCTCTCTCCTCATCAATTCCTCGCTAAGAACGAGCATCTGATATTCCACACCGCGGGCGATGATCGCAGCGCTTCGTCCATCAGTCCGTCGGCTGTGGCCAGCGGTGGCAACTGTCCGCCAACCGCTCTACCAATTCACGAGCCTTTGGGAAAAAGGCGTCACCCGGACAGGTAACGAGAACAAGGGGAGAGCACCGTGATTGCCACCACATCTCATGTGGACTGCTAGTATATACGCACATCTGCTGATAATTGTCATACGACTCTGACAGTCACAAGATTATTAACAGAGTGACAGACAGACAGACACACAGATAGACAGACAAACAAACAGACAGACAGCAATTACAATAAGAATAATTGAAGAGCTTGGAGCAATAACAAGGTATGTCGACATACCTATGTCTTGCGAAACAGTATGCCACCGTGAGCGGAAGATGGTAATCTATCAACTCTGTAAATTTGGTACAGATCTGAATAGTTTTGAGCGCTGTTTTTCAAAAAACGTTATGTCAACATAACATGTTATTGCGCACTCGTCAGAGTTCGACCATAACTCTAGTGCAATATCCCGGTATGACGACATACATTGCCGTGTTTACTTACAAACTTTGTATTGGAGCCGGTGCAACAATAAAGTTATTTGACATAATCTGTTATTGCTCCCACTTTCATTCAAATTGGATGCAATTTCTACAGTTATGTCATTAAAACTTCTTATTGCACTGTTTTTACATATAAAATATATCGACAGTACTGCAGTTATGATGACTTACCATGTTATTGCACGATTCTCGAACTGTGTAATAGAGACAGTTCAGTGCAATAATAAGGTATGTTCACTTATTCCAGATGACATGTGTGGTATTGCAGCTACTAAAAACGCTTTGTCGACATAACCTGTTATTGCACCAGAAATGATACTGATGACTGAGTGTTCGTGTTGCAATAACCCGATATGATGCAAAATGTATAAAAAATAATAATAATATTATTTCATCTTTCGCATTGAAACATTTACAAATTTCGTTAAAGACAATTTTAAGGTACATATTGCTTAAAACAGTTTGTCGATATGTGATCAAATGGCTTAGATACGGCTGTTTGAAGTGGTAAATCTTTGAAGTCGATTTCCCAACATTCATGATTTTCGACATACCTTGTTATTGCTCCAAGCCCTTCAATTATGATGATGATGAAGATTGTGACAATGAAGTCATTGTTGCTGGTGATATTGGTAATCTAATCTAATCTAATCTAATCAAGCATTTGTAAAGCGCCTATCATAGCAGAGCTATTCTGAAGCACTCTCAGCGTGACAGGTTCATGAAAAGAGAAAAATATTCAAGCAGCAAAAAGATGCAGGTGAATTTCCTACCAGAGTCCTGCCACGAATTCCAGAGGGAAGGTGATTGAGGCACCCACAATCGCAAAAGCCCGATGCTGGGTTAATGAGGTTCGTGATCGAGGTACAATAGATCAAGGCGATCAGCAGAACGAAGAGGGTGTGAAGATCTTGCAGAAAGAGGCTTGCGCAGAGGTATTTAGGCGCTAAGCCTTGCAGGACTTAGTAATTAGGAGCAGGACCTTATTTATATCTGATTCTTGGAAAAATCGGGTGCCAGTGAAGGTGATGATGAGTCATGTATGTAGAGATGTGCGAGTAATGAAGAAGTTGAGGTTGACAGTAGTTGTGTGATGATGATGACGACGGCGACGACGACGACGACGGTGATGATGATGATGATGATGATGATGATGAGATGATGACGATGACGATGATGATGATGATGACGATGACGATGATGATGACGATGATGATGACGACGACGATGATGACGATGATGATGATGATGATGATGATGATGATGATGACGGTGATATAAAATGTCAATGACAAATTGGTTGATTCCTTCTATCAGCAGGAGGCACGGCGGGGCCAACTACAGCCTGGACAGCCACCAGGAGGAGGGTGACTCAAGCCCCGTTGCCCCTAAGCGTCCTCGCACGCGCAGCAGCCCTCTCCTGGCCGACCATCCATCGGATGCGGGTGGATTCGTTCGCATGGATTCGTTTCCGTTTGGACTTGGACTGGCAGCCGGAAGTCGACCGATCCTTCTGCAGGACGTCAGTGCTGCCCGTCTACTAGCTGACCAGCTGGACAGGGATCGAATCCAGCGCGACAGAGAAAGATACTTCTCCAACTACAGTCAGTCTATTATCATATTCATTGTCATTACCACCACATTTCACAATCATCATCGGCATCATCATCGGCATCGTGGTCGTTGTCGTTGTCATAACCGTCATCATCATTATCATCATCATCGTCGTCGTCATTATCATCATCGTCGTCGTCGTCATCATCATCATCATCACTCATGAGACTTTTGGGCAGCTGCGGATTGAACAAACGGATCCTTGATTGTGATTTGGACTCCCCCTGGTTAGCTTATCATGCCCTGTTAAAAATATTTAATGTTTATAGAAAGTTCTTGGCATCTGGTTTGTTGACGTTCAACTTAGCAGAAGAGGAAAACCAGATGCCAACCAGCGATGTGTCATTGCGTCTCAAATATCCAGAGCATGTGCACGAATTGCTATTTATAATAACGCTATCTATTTATAATAATTATATATATATATATATATACATGTATATATTATATATATGCATGTATATATTATATATATATACATGTGTAGAATGCGCTTAGTGACAGAGTCGAGGCTATTGTTTTAAATGGCAGACTGTTAGATCCGAGGTTTTAGCACGGCAATAATTGGCAGATGATCATGCAACTACGGTAACACTGGGAGTGTCATTAGTAGAGGCCATAGATGTAAAAAACGATGGAAACGAAATAAAAAACGGAAAAAAACGTCATTTTTTTCGAAAAAATAAAAAACGACAAAAAAACGATGAAAAAAACGGAAACGGTAAATAATTTGACTTTGCTACATCTAAGACCGCATTTTAAGCTTGAAAACATTCATTAGGAACCTACTACACGCAGGCTATCTCTTAAATGATGATGTTAAACGATGAAATAATGACTTTAGTTAGATGAATTCTTGAGAGTTGGCGGAAAACATAAGGAATATCAGAAAAAAGTGAAAATTAAGGAAAATAATAACCGAAAGTAAATGAATAAATAAAGTTAAAGAAAGAATAAAAAAACGATGGGATAAATAAAAAACGAAAAAAACGACGTTTTTTGGGAGAGAATAAAAAACGGAAAAAAACGTTTTTTACATCTATGGTAGAGGCATGCTTCTGAAATGAATGATCCCTCAGTGAATTATTATTGTTCTCACGAATATCAACTTTGAGTAGACGAAGATCAGAGGAATTCTTCAGAAGTTTTACTCATCTCTCAGAGTCTCCATCTTGTCAACATCCTCACTTGCAACCTAATAATTATGTAGAACTGCATTCTCATTGGGCGCGTTTGTAGGTTAGACTACATGAAATGACGAATAGAAGCACATCTGACGTTTAGATTTACTTGACGCAACATCAATCAGTTGGTAGCCTACTAGACGCAAAAGGCGAGTGCCTGAAAGTGTGTATTGAGTTTGTACGTCATCATCAATAAATAAATAAATGTATGAGGTCATCCTGGGTCAACAGCAGGGTTCCCCCAGACGTCGAGACCTACATATTTGTCCATTTGGCGTTACATCAATTATAGACGTTTTGGGACAGGGTAGCCGCTTCGTCAAGCGTTTGATATGTGCTGCGTAGAGTAGGGATTTGAGCCATTCCATCAGACACTATCTGTGTAGACTGTAAGGGAAAGACCATTATTGACAATTGTGTAGTGCTATCGACGATGCTTTGTTGTTATAATTGTTGTGGCGCTTCATAAGTGCAATCGTAAAGAAATTATAAGAGACGGTCGTATTACATTTACATTATACTTCGTTCATCACTTTGAAGTATTCGCATGTAATGCGACTGTGGCATAATTTCTATAGCGTCTTTATAATCTCTTGAAATAAGTGTTGCTGCATTTCGCTTGTAGCCTACGACAAATAGACGAAAAATATATCCTGCATTGACTTGTCTTCCTGTGTCGTGTATGAATAATTGTACGAAGAATCATATTTTGCTTTTATTAGACGTATAATAATTATTATTGTGTATTATGCAACTGTTGTCTAGATGATGTGTTGCATTTTGTTGACTGTTGTTCAGACAGCCATTCGAGAACGAGCTATCATCATCATCATCAACCAGATCCGTTCGACAGAGGAGATGACGAATGGAAGCACGTCGAACACGTAAGATGCTACTGCTGCTGATGCTGATGATGCTGCTGATGCTGATGATGCTGCTGATGCTGATGATGCTGCTGATGCTGATGATGCTGCTGATGATGATGCTGCTGCTGATGATGATGATACAAATGGCGATGACGATGAACAGCAATGACGGATGAAGAGTGTGGCGATGATGTTACTTGTGGCGATGATGATGATGATGATTGTGATGATGATGATGATTGTGATGATGATGATGATGATGATGATGATGATGATGATGATGATGATGATGATGGTGGTGGTGGTGGTGGTGATGATGGTGGTGGTGGTGGTGGTGGTGGTGGTGATGATTGTGATGGTGGTGATGATTGTGATGATGATCATGATGAGGATGATGATGATGATGATGATGACGACGATGATGATGACAATAATGATGAAGAACGAACGACGATGTTGATGTTGATGATAATGGCGGAGGAGGACAATGATGATGATGATGACGATGACGACGACGATGTTGATGTTGATGATATTGGCGACGAATACAATGGTGATACTGACTATGTTAACGACAGGTGTTGTAATGCATTGCTTTCCCCCAGCTGTTGCAATGCATCATGGGAATGGTGGACAAGTGTCAGAGGGCGTTGCTCATCCTGCAGGAGAGGAGCGTCCGCAATCGAGAGGATCTGACGACCCGGATCCGCCGGACGGTGGATGGATTGGCCGGACAGCTGGATATCAAGAGATACGTCACGGATCTCCTCTCACACCACGACTACCAGCAGACGGATGAACAGCGTGTCGAGGCATACAGAAGGGCAGGTAGGGTAACACTCATCACACACACCCACACACTCGAGCACACAAACATGCACACGCACGCACACACACACACTCAAGCATAGAAACATGCACACAGACACACACATGCACACACGCACACAGACAGAAAGACACACACGCACACAGACAGAAAGACACACACGCACACAGACAGAGAAACACACACAGACACACACACTGACAGAAAGACGCACACACATGCACACACGCACATACACACACACACGCACATACACACACACACACGCACATACACACACACGCACACAGAAAGAAACACACACAGAAACGCACACACACAGAAACACACACACACAGAAACACACACGCACGCACACGCATACATACACACACACACACATACACACACACGCACGCACCAGCAACAATCGATTGATCAATGCAAGAAATTGCATTGCTAATCATCATCGATTCTGTATTTGATTTCGTCTTTTACTCTTCAATGATTGATTGGAATTTTATGCTTACTTACGCAATCGTTCACTCACTCATTTATGCAATTGCCTATTCAGTGATCAGTGAACTTACCTATTCATTCATTCGTTCGTTCATTCATTCATTCGTGTAAGGTATGTACTTACCTACTCGATTATTCATTTGGTCACTCGTTTATGCACCGGTCGACTTATTCACTCATTCGCTTCCTTGCTGTCATTTGCTTAATCGCTCACTTTCTTGCTTACTCTCATTCGCTTAGCTTTGCTGAGTTTGTCTAGATGCATTAAATAAATAATTCTTGTCTTTGCATTATATTACTGGCATACTAATATTTATTTATTTAGTTATTATTTCAATATTTATTTATTTATTTATTTATTTATTTATTTGTTTGCTTGTGGCAGAGGAGTCGGTGAAGGATTTCCGTCGTCAGGCGTTGGTTGAATTGCAGAAGGCGGTTGCTGCATCAGAGACGAAGGCACGAGAAATGCTGGCTGCTGATCGGATGAAGATGGAGCAGACGCTGGAGGAGGTTCGGAGGAAGACAAGAGATGAAGTGACACATCTACTCAGCAAACAGGAGGACTCAGATGAGGTACGCCTCTGTCTGTCTGCTCAACTGTCTGCCTCTTTCTATCCCTGTCTGTTTGTCTGTCTGTTTGTTGTCAGTTTGTCTGTCTGTTTGTTGTCAGTTTGTCTGTCTGTTTGTCTGTCTGTTTGTCTGTCTGTTTGTCTGTCTTTGTCTATCTGTCTGCTTGTCTGCCTGCTGGCCAGTCTGCCATTTCCATTCTTTCCTTCCATCCAATCATTTCTTCCTTCAACTCATCCATTTCCCATTATCCATCCATCCTCTTTAGTGGACTCGTCCATCCATTCTCTTCTTATTCCGTTTTATCTTGAATCCTTTAATCCATAATGTCCCTTATCCTTCTCCCCTTCTTTCGTCTACCATATGGATGTAAGGATTTAAAAACAAAGGATCCTATTGCCCATTGTCTTTTGTAGAATTGTTGGAACTGCGGTCGCATCGCCAGCCAGACGTGCAGCGGCTGCAACATCGCTCGCTACTGCGGCGCCTTCTGCCAGCACCGTCACTGGGAAAGTCACCATCGTGTCTGCGGCAGGACCCCCATCACTGCAAACGCCCCAACCTCCTCCTCAACATCAGCATCCTCTTCTTTCTCGTCATCATCAACCGCTGCCATAGCCAGACTAGCGCGACATTCACCCGACGATGGACCCGGCATCTCATCTCCGACGGGCAACGACCCGGGGGCCTCTGCCCACGGCACCCACGGCACCCACGGTACCCACACCCTCAACGGCGAAACCCCTTCGATACGAAGCCGGTCTCGTACAAAGTCTGTCAGTCCAGTTCTACTTCAGGCCGCAATTAAACAGGAAAGGATCAACTAATGCGACCACATTCGAATTCACAAATGATTCTAATTAATTTGAACCACCTGGCCAATGCGAGCGTAAACAGTCAACCTTGTTATAAGGACATTGACATATAAAATATAGGCCTACTAGGCCCTACGCGATTGGTTTAACAACTGGACCGACTTGGCAAAAGCGTGGGACACAGCAAGACCTGTTACTATAGTCGAAATGCAAGACCTACGAATTCTATTAATTATAGGTCTTTATACATAATAATTTTTATGTAGGCCTGTGTATATATAAATAAACGGATGCTGTCATTGCATGTCACATGTAAATACGTTTGATCACTTTGATGTGAATGAGGCAGAATTAAGTGTTGCTTGTCATCTTTAGGAGTGCGTGCGTCTTGCCCCTTGCAGTCGAAGCTGCCAACTAAACCTGTTACAGTTGATCACTCAATCGCATGTCAGCCATCTTGCAAGACTATGCGCATCTGACAATCAGTTCTTAATCTGCCCATCTCCCTCTGTCTCTCTCTGTCTGTCTGTCTGTCTGTCTGTCTCTCTCTCTCTCTCCTCTCTCTCTCTGCTAAGGGTGCTGCAGTACCCAGGCCAGCAGTTTTTGGAGCCCGTATTTTCTGATGCGTGGTGTATACAAAAGTGGTGTATTAAAATGATGAAATTTCTTAGCAAGAATAGGCTATTGCGACAATAATAAATACGAAGTTATCGTCGACGAAATTTTGGCAAAGTTCTCCCACACATACGATTAATTAGCTCCAGCAGCTTATGAATTGGTTGAAATCGCAGGAACTTATTGTTAGGCTATTGTAAATTTATCTTTGGGAACAGGGCCGGATTAAGAAATGTGGGGCACTGTTCGGGAAATTTTCTCAGATCTTCGGGCAAAAATTTTGATGACTTTTTTAGTCGTTTGGTTGAAATTTGCAAAAAAAATCGGGAAAATTTTGGCCCCGTAAAGTGTGGGGCCCCTGTTCGGCCGAACATGTTGAACATGCCTTTATCCGGCCCTGTTTGGGAAGTAATTTAACAGTGATGGCCTATCTTAAATTAGGCCATATGCGGGTCAATCATTTTGACTGGTTTCTTTAAAATAATAAGAGAAATAACGTTAGAATTAAGACATGTTATTGGATAACTCTTAATTTCTTAAACCTATTATAGCTTATCCTCTTCTTCTCTAGTTTTCTGCCTCCAAGGCTGGCTGAAATGTCCGATGCCTCTTCTTCAAACTTTCCATAGGCTGATCCATTTGTTATTATCCAATCCAGCATAACCTGTCGTTGTCCTCCTCTTGTTCGCTTCTCTTCATTTTTCTTTCATGACCGTTGTTCGCAGTGAGTCTGCCCTCAGCCTGTGTCCATACCCACTTCCTTTGTCTCGATCTCTTTCACTGTGTAGATCTACTCTTCGATAATTCATAGACCTTATAATTATTGGTGCAAGAAGATCACGACGCTCTAAAGAGCGGTTTGCCAGGATATTATTGGAGTCTGCGAAAGAAATATGATGCTATATTTTATTAGACCTGAAAATAGGAAGAAGGAGCTTACAAATTTAAATTTAGGAATTACGATAAACTGGAACGAACAGAGAATACAGGAATCCAGAGAAACGGATGATAAAACATTGACATGGAGTGCGCGTGGTGTTGTTTGGATTTGAGACATGAACCATGAGAGCAAGCAATAAGCCTATATATATATATATAATCATAAGAAGACGCGATTTAATAACGATTACAATAGGTCTAATCTTCGTTTATTTTTCAAACTGACATAACGCTGTATGTATAAATAATCATAATTAAAATCAATCTTAACTACTAAATTATCACAACATAGGCCTACGTCCGTCGTTCTCGCATTACACACTGACTTACAGGTAGGCCTACTTTGGAAGTTCAGCGGATGACTGCAGTGAGAATTCATTGCGCTTTATTTATCTTTTCCATTTACCGCGGTATGGGTAAGCTATGATGTTTGCGCCTACCTTTAAACGTATAACATTATGACATAGGCCTATTTAAACACGTTTGCAATAGCACCTGTGAAAAAACTTAAATGACAATGAACAGTAAACGACTCTTTGAGCTGAAATGTGATCACAGAATGAAGGACATGCATAAACAATTTTCAAGAACTCAGTTCTGGGCAAAGCTATAATCTAGAAGTTTTGAATCATACTAAGGAATTTGATAGAAATTCAATTCAATATAATTAGCCTACTTTTATTTATTAAATATGTCTGCAATTTAGTATTTTAAATAAAAATGAGTTTGATAGCAAATTTGATATAAATAAACATGTTTAACTTTAACACTTTTCAATTCGAACGACATTCACATTATGCCGATTGAATGATGTGTCGCTACATTTAGTCGCAAGTTTAGGTGTGTCGCGGGACGAAAAAGGTTGAGAACCTCTGGTGTAGGGACATCACTTTTACCCTGCGACTTTCTGTAAGGGACATTTTGTCTGGGGACATTTTGTCCGGGACTTTTTATCCGGGGACTTTTTGTCCAGGGACATTTTATCCGGGGAC